>ARYC01013331.1:0-11499 GCA_000711775.1 Oxytricha trifallax
AGTAGCGCAATGTAATCTGCAAGAAAATAAAATTCTGGTTATGTGGTGACTTGACTTTCAAAAGTTCTTGGACAATATATCAAATGCACTCAAAGCACATAATTGGCTTCAATAAATATTTGAGTGAAAAGTTTGATGCCAAATAAAAAATTATCTTATTCAGGAATGTACCTCTAAATGGACCTTAAAAGACAGAGCGCAATGTTATCTGCAAGAATATAAAATTTTGGTTATGTGGTGACTTGACTTTCAAAAGTTCTTGGACACTATATCATTTGAACTCAAAGCACATAATTGGCTTCAATAAATATTTGAGTGAAAAGTTTGATGCCAAATAAAAAATTATCTTATTCAGGAATGTACCTCTAAATCGACCTTAAAAGATAGAGCGCAATGTAATCTGCATGAATATAAAATTTTGGTTATGTGGTGACTTGACTTTCAAAAGTTCTTGAACACTATATCAATTGAACTCAAAGCATATAATTGGCTTCAATAAATATTAGAGTGAAAAGTTTGATGCCAAATAAAAAATTATCTTATTCAGGAATGTACCTCTAAATGGACCTTAAAAGATAAAGCGCAATGTATCTGCAAGAATATAAAATTTTGGTTATGTGGTGACTTGACTTTCAAAAGTTCTTGGACACTATATCATTTGAACTCAAAGCACATAATTGGCTTCAATAAATATTTGAGTGAAAAGTTTGATGCCAAATAAAAAATTATCTTATTCAGGAATGTACCTCTAAATGACCTTAAAAGATAGAGCGCAATGTAATCTGCAAGAAAATAAATTTTGGTTATGTGGTGACTTGACTTTCAAAAGTTCTTGGACACTATATCAGTTGAATTCAAAGCACATATTGGCTTCAATAAATATTTGAGTGAAAAGTTTGATGCCAAATAAAAAATTATCTTATTCTGGAATGTACCTCTAAATGGACCTTAAAAGATAGAGCGCAATGTAATCTGCAAGAATATATAATTTTGGTTATGTGGTGACTTGACTTTCAAAAGTTCTTGGACACTATATCAGTTGAAACTCAAAGCACATAATTGGCTTCAATAAATATTTGAGTGAAAAGTTTGATGCCAAATAAAAAATTATCTTATTCAGGAATGTACTTCTAAATGCACCTTTAAAGATAGAGCGAAATGTAATCTGCAAGAATATGAAATTTTGCCTATGTGGTGACATTACTTTTAAAAGTTCTTGGACACTTACTCAAGTGCACTAAAAGTACACAATTGCCTACATTAAATATAAGAGCAAAATGTATGATGCCAAAAAAAAAATTATCTTATTCAGGAATATACTTCTAAATGCACCTTAAAAGATAGAGCGAAATGTAATCTTCTGCTAAGAATATAACTTATATTTGGTTATGTTAGTGTAACTTTGTATTCAAAAAGTTCTTGGCACACTATTATTCAGTGAACTTTCAAAGCGACATGGCATTGACTTCATAAATATTTGAGTGAAAAGTTTGATGCCAAATAAAAAATTATCTTATTCAGGAATGTACCTCTAAATGGACCTTAAAAGACAGAGCGCAATGTTATCTGCAAGAATATAAAATTTTGGTTATGTGGTGACTTGACTTTCAAAAGTTCTTGGACACTATATCATTTGAACTCAAAGCACATAATTGGCTTCAATAAATATTTGAGTGAAAAGTTTGATGCCAAATAAAAAATTATCTTATTCAGGAATGTACTCTAAATGGACCTTAAAAGATAGAGCGCAATTTTATCTGCAAGAATATAAAATTTTGGTTATGTGGTGACTTGACTTTCAAAAGTTCTTGGACACTATATCAGTTGAACTCAAAGCACATAATTGGCTTCAATTAATATTTGAGTGAAAAGTTTGATGCCAAATAAAAAATTATCTTATTCAGGAATGTACCTCTAAAAGGACCTTAAAAGATAGAGCGCAATGTAATCTGCAAGAAAATAAAATTTTGGGTTATGTGGTGATCTTGACTTTCAAAAGTTCTTGGACACTATATCAGTTGAACTCAAAGCACATAATTGGCTTCAATTAATATTTGAGTGAAAAGTTTGATGCCAAATAAAAAATTATCTTATTCAGGAATGTACCTCTAAAAGGACCTTAAAAGATAGAGCGCAATGTAATCTGCAAGAAAATAAAATTTTTGGTTATGTGGTGACTTGAACTTTCAAAAGTTCTTGGACACTATATCAGTTGAACTCAAAGCACATAATTGGCTTCAATTAATATTTGAGTGAAAAGTTTGATGCCAAATAAAAAATTATCTTATTCAGGAATGTACCTCTAAAAGGACCTTAAAAGATAGAGCGCAATGTAATCTGCAAGAAAATAAAATTTTGGTTATGTGGTGACTTGACTTTCAAAAGTTCTTGGACACTATATCAGTTGAACTCAAAGCACATAATTGGCTTCAATAAATATTTGAGTGAAAAGTTTGATGCCAAATAAAAAATTATCTTATCCAGGAATGTACCTCTAAATCGACCTTAAAAGATAGAGCGCAATGTAATCTGCAAGAATATAAAATTTTGGTTATGTGGTGACTTGACTTTCAAAAGTTCTTGGACACTATATCAGTTGAACTCAAAGCACATAATTGGCTTCAATTAATATTTGAGTGAAAAGTTTGATGCCAAATAAAAAATTATCTTATTCAGGAATGTACCTCTAAAAGGACCTTAAAAGATAGAGCGCAATGTAATCTGCAAGAAAATAAAATTTTGGTTATGTGGTGACTTGACTTTCAAAAGTTCTTGGACACTATATCAGTTGAACTCAAAGCACACAATTGGCTTCAATAAATATTTGAGTGAAAAGTTTGATGCCAAATAAAAAATTATCTTATTCAGGAATGTACCTCTAAATGGACCTTAAAAGATAGAGCGCAATTTTATCTGCAAGAATATAAAATTTTGATTATGTGGTGACTTGACTTTTAAAAGTTCTTGGACACTATATCAGTTGAACTCAAAGCACATAATTGGCTTCAATAAATATTTGAGTGAAAAGTTTGATGCCAAATAAAAAATTATCTTATTCAGGAATGTACCTCTAAATGGACCTTAAAAGATAGAGCGCAATTTTATCTGCAAGAATATAAAATTTTGGTTATGTGGTGACTTGACTTTCAAAAGTTCTTGGACACTATATCAGTTGAACTCAAAGCACATAATTGGCTTCAATTAATATTTGAGTGAAAAGTTTGATGCCAAATAAAAAATTATCTTATTCAGGAATGTACCTCTAAAAGGACCTTAAAAGATAGAGCGCAATGTAATCTGCAAGAAAATAAAATTTTGGTTATGTGGTGACTTGACTTTCAAAAGTTCTTGGACACTATATCAGTTGAACTCAAAGCACATAATTGGCTTCAATAAATATTTGAGTGAAAAGTTTGATGCCAAATAAAAAATTATCTTATTCAGGTATGTACCTCTAAATGGACCTTAAAAGATAGAGCGCAATGTAATCTGCAAGAAAATAAATTTTGGTTATGTGGTGACTTGACTTTCAAAAGTTCTTGGACACTATATCAGTTGAATTCAAAGCACATAATTGGCTTCAATTAATATTTGAGTGAAAAGTTTGATGCCAAATAAAAAATTATCTTATTCAGGAATGTACCTCTAAAATGGACCTTAAATGATAGAGCGCAATGTAATCTGCAAGAAAATAAAATTTTGGTTATGTAGTGACTTGACTTTAAAAAGTTCTTGGACACTATATTAGTTGAACTCAAAGCACATAATTGGCTTCAATAAATATTTGAGTGAAAAGTTCGATGCCAAATAAAAATTATCTTATTCAGGAATGTACCTCTAAATGGACCTTAAAAGATAGAGCGGCAATGCTAATCTGGTCAATGGAAATATAAAAATTTTTAGGTTTATGTGGTCGTGTGACTTAACTTTCAAAGTTCTTGGACACTATATCATTGAACTCAAAACACATAATTGGCTTCAACAAATATTTGAGTGAAAAGTTTGATGCCAAAAAAAAATTTCCTATTCAGGAATGTAACTCTAAATGGACCTTAAAAGACAGAGCGCAATGTTATCTGCAAGAATATAAAATTTTGGTTATGTGGTGACTAGACTTTCAAAAGTTCTTGGACACTATATCATTTGAACTCAAAGCACATAATTGGCTTCAATAAATATTTGAGTGAAAAGTTTGATGCCAAATAAAAAATTATCTTATTCAGGAATGTACCTCTAAATCCACCTTAAAAGATAGAGCGCAATGTAATCTGCAAGAAAATAAAATTCTGGTTATGTGGTGACTTGACTTTCAAAAGTTCTTGGACACTATAGCAATTGAACTCAAAGCACATAATTGGCTTCAATAAATATTTGAGTGAAAAGTTTGATGCCAAATAAAAAATTATCTTATTCAGGAATGTACCTCTAAAAGGACCTTAAAAGATAGAGCGCAATGTAATCTGCAAGAAAAAAAAATTTTGGTTATGTGGTGACTTGACTTTCAAAAGTTCTTGGACACTATATCAGTTGAACTCAAAGCACATAATTGGCTTCAATAAATATTTGAGTGAAAAGTTTGATGCCAAATAAAAAATTATCTTATTCAGGAATGTACCTCTAAAAGGACCTTAAAAGATAGAGCGCAATGTAATCTGCAAGAAAATAAAATTTTGGTTATGTGGTGACTTGACTTTCAAAAGTTCTTGGACACTATATCAGTTGAACTCAAAGCACATAATTGGCTTCAATAAATATTTGAGTGAAAAGTTTGATGCCAAATAAAAAATTATCTTATTCAGGAATGTACCTCTAAATGGACCTTAAAAGATAGAGCGCAATGTAATCTGCAAGAAAATAAATTTTGGTTATGTGGTGACTTGACTTTCAAAAGTTCTTGGACACTATATCAGTTGAACTCAAAGCACATAATTGGCTTCAATAAATATTTGAGTGAAAAGTTTGATGCCAAATAAAAAATTATCTTATTCACGAATGTACCTCTAAATGGACCTTAAAAGACAGAGCGCAATGTTATCTGCAAGAATATAAAATTCTGGTTATGTGGTGACTTGACTTTCAAAAGTTCTTGGACACTATATCAGTTGAACTCAAAGCACATAATTGGCTTCAATAAATATTTGAGTGAAAAGTTTGATGCCAAATAAAAAATTATCTTATTCAGGAATGTACCTCGAAATCGACCTTAAAAGATAGAGCGCAATGTAATCTGCAAGAATATAAAATTTTGATTATGTAGTGACTTGACTTTCAAAAGTTCTTGGACACTATATCAGTTGAACTCAAAGCACATAATTGGCTTCATAATATTTGAGTGAAAAGTTTGATGCCAAATAAAAAATTATCTTATTCAGGAATGTACCTCTAAATGGACCTTAAAAGACAGAGCGCAATGTAATCTGCAAGAAAATAAATTTTGGTTATGTGGTGACTTGACTTTCAAAAGTTCTTGGACACTATATCAGTTGAACTCAAAGCACATAATTGGCTTCAATAAATTTTGAGTGAAAAGTTTGATGCCAAATAAAAAATTATCTTATTCAGGAATGTACCTCGAAATCGACCTTAAAAGATAGAGCGCAATGTAATCTGCAAGAATATAAAATTTTGATTATGTAGTGACTTGACTTTCAAAAGTTCTTGGACACTATATCAGTTGAACTCAAAGCACATAATGGCTTCAATAAATATTTGAGTGAAAAGTTTGATGCCAAATAAAAAATTATCTTATTCAGGAATGTACCTCTAAATGGACCTTAAAAGATAGAGCGAAATGTAATCTCCAAGAATATAAAATTTTGATTATGTGGTGACTTGACTTTCAAAAGTTCTTGGACACTATATCAGTTGAACTCAAAGCACATAATTGGCTTCAATAAATATTTGAGTGAAAAGTTTGATGCCAAATAAAAAATTATCTTATCCAGGAATGTACCTCTAAATCGACCTTAAAAGACAGAGCGCAATGTAATCTGCAAGAATATAAAATTTTGGTTATGTGGTGACTTGACTTTCAAAAGTTCTTGGACACTATATCAGTTGAACTCAAAGCACATAATTGGCTTCAATAAATATTTGAGTGAAAAGTTTGATGCCAAATAAAAAATTATCTTATTCAGGAATGTACCTCTAAAGGACCTTAAAAGATAGAGCAAAATGTAATCTGCAAGAAAATAAAATTTTGCTTATGTGGTGACTTGACTTTCAAAAGTTCTTGGACACTATATCAGTTGAACTCAAAGCACATAATTGGCTTCAATAAATATTTGAGTGAAAAGTTTGATGCCAAATAAAAAATTATCTTATTCAGGAATGTACCTCTAAATCGACCTTAAAAGATAGAGCGCAATGTAATCTGCAAGAAAATAAATTTTGGTTATGGGTGACTTGACTTTCAAAAGTTCTTGGACACTATATCAGTTGAACTCAAAGCACATAATTGGCTTCAATAAATATTTGAGTGAAAGGCTTGATGGCAAAAAGAAAATTATCTTATTCAGGAATGTACCTCTAAATGGACCTTAAATGATAGAGCGCAATGTATTCTGCAAGAAAATAAAATTTTGGTTATGTGGTGACTTGACTTTCAAAAGTTCTTGGACACTATATCAGTTGAACTCAAAGCACATAATTGGCTTCAATAAATATTTGAGTGAAAAGTTTGATGCCAAATAAAAAATTATCTTATTCAGGAATGTACCTCTAAATGGACCTTAAATGATAGAGCGAAATGTAATCTCCAAGAATATAAAATTTTTGGTTATGTGGTGACTTGACTTTCAAAAGTTCTTGGACACTATATCAGTTGAACTCAAAGCACATAATTGGCTTCAATAAATATTTGAGTGAAAAGTTTGATGCCAAATAAAAAATTATCTTATTCTGGAATGTACCTCTAAATGGACCTTAAAAGATAGAGCGCAATGTAATCTGCAAGAATATATAATTTTGGTTATGTGGTGACTTGACTTTCAAAAGTTCTTGGACACTATATCAGTTGAACTCAAAGCACATAATTGGCTTCAATATATATTTGAGTGAAAGATTTGATGCCAGATAAAAAATTATCTTATTCAGGAATGTACCTCTAAATGGACCTTAAAAGATAGAGCGCAATGTAATCTGCAAGAATATAAAATTTTGGTTATGTGGTGACTTGACTTTCAAAAGTTCTTGGACACTATATCAGTTGAACTCAAAGCACATAATTGGCTTCAATTAATATTTGAGTGAAAAGTTTGATGCCAAATAAAAAATTATCTTATTCAGGAATGTACCTCTAAAAGGACCTTAAAAGATAGAGCGCAATGTAATCTGCAAGAAAATAAAATTTTGGTTATGTGGTGACTTGACTTTCAAAAGTTCTTGGACACTATATCATTTGAACTCAAAGCACATAATTGGCTTCAATAAATATTTGAGTGAAAACGTTTGAGTGCCCAAATAAAAAATTATCTTATTCCAGGGAATGTACCTCTAAATGGACCTTAAAAGACAGAGCGCAATGTTATCTGCAAGAATATAAAATTTTGGTTATGTGGTGACTTGACTTTCAAAAGTTCTTGGACACTATATCATTTGAACTCAAAGCACATAATTGGCTTCAATAAATATTTGAGTGAAAAGTTTGATGCCAAATAAAAAATTATCTTATTCAGGAATGTACCTCTAAATGGACCTTAAAAGATAGAGCGCAATGTAATCTGCAAGAAAATAAAATTTTTTATTTGGCATCAAACTTTTCACTCTAATATTTATTGAAGCCAATTATATGCTTTGAGTTCAATTGATATAGTGTTCAAGAACTTTTGAAAGTCAAGTCACCACATAACCAAAATTTTATATTCATGCAGATTACATTGCGCTCTATCTTTTAAGGTCGATTTAGAGGTACATTCCTGAATAAGATAATTTTTTATTTGGCATCAAACTTTCACTCAAATATTTATTGAAGCCAATTATGTGCTTTGAGTTCAACTGATATAGTGTCCAAGAACTTTTGAAAGTCAAGTCACTACATAATCAAAATTTTATATTCTTGCAGATTACATTGCGCTCTATCTTTTAAGGTCGATTTAGAGGTACATTCCTGAATAAGATAATTTTTTATTTGGCATCAAACTTTTCACTCAAATATTTATTGAAGCCAATTATGTGCTTTGAGTTCAAATGATATAGTGTCCAAGAACTTTTGAAAGTCAAGTCACCACATAACCAAAATTTTATATTCTTGCAGATAACATTGCGCTCTGTCTTTTAAGGTCCATTTAGAGGTACATTCCTGAATAAGATAATTTTTTATTTGGCATCAAACTTTTCACTCAAATATTTATTGAAGCCAATTATGTGCTTTGAGTTCAACTGATATAGTGTCCAAGAACTTTTGAAAGTCAAGTCACCACATAACCAAAATTTTATATTCTTGCAGATTACATTGCGCTCTATCTTTTAAGGTCGATTTAGAGGTACATTCCTGAACAAGATAATTTTTTATTTGGCATAAACTTTTCACTCAAATATTTATTGAAGCCAATTATGTGCTTTGAGTTCAACTGATATAGTGTCCAAGAACTTTTAAAAGTCAAGTCACCACATAATCAAAATTTTATATTCTTGCAGATAAAATTGCGCTCTATCTTTTAAGGTCCATTTAGAGGTACATTCCTGAATAAGATAATTTTTTATTTGGCATCAAACTTTTCACTCAAATATTTATTGAAGCCAATTATGTGCTTTGAGTTCAACTGATATAGTGTCCAAGAACTTTTGAAAGTCAAGTCACCACATAACCAAAATTTTATATTCTTGCAGATTACATTGAGCTCTATCTTTTAAGGTCGATTTTAGAGGTACATTCCTGAATAAGATAATTTTTTATTTGGCATCAAACTTTTCACTCAAATATTTATTGAAGCCAATTATGTGCTTTGAGTTCAAATGATATAGTGTCCAAGAACTTTTGAAAGTCAAGTCACCACATAACCAAAATTTTATATTCTTGCAGATAACATTGCGCTCTGTCTTTTAAGGTCCATTTAGAGGTACATTCCTGAATAAGATAATTTTTTATTTGGCATCAAACTTTTCACTCAAATATTTATTGAAGCCAATTATGTGCTTTGAGTTCAACTGATATAGTGTCCAAGAACTTTTGAAAGTCAAGTCACCACATAACCAAAAATTTTATATTCTTGGAGATTACATTTCGCTCTATCATTTAAGGTCCATTTAGAGGTACATTCCTGAATAAGATAATTTTTTATTTGGCATCAAACTTTTCACTCAAATATTTATTGAAGCCAATTATGTGCTTTGAGTTCAAATGATATAGTGTCCAAGAACTTTTGAAAGTCAAGTCACCACATAACCAAAATTTTATATTCTTGCAGATAACATTGCGCTCTGTCTTTTAAGGTCCATTTAGAGGTACATTCCTGAATAAGATAATTTTTTATTTGGCATCAAACTTTTCACTCAAATATTTATTGAAGCCAATTATGTGCTTTGAGTTCAACTGATATAGTGTCCAAGAACTTTGAAAGTCAAGTCACCACATAACCAAAATTTTATTTTCTTGCAGATAACATTGCGCTCTATCTTTTAAAGTCCATCTAGAGGTACATTCCTGAATAAGATAATTTTTTATTTGGCATCAAACTTGTCACTCAAATATTTATTGAAGCCAATTATGTGCTTTGAGTTCAACTGATATAGTGTCCAAGAACTTTGAAAGTCAAGTCACCACATAACCAAAATTTTATTTTCTTGCAGATTACATTGCGCTCTATCTTTTAAGGTCCTTTTAGAGGTACATTCCTGAATAAGATAATTTTTTATTTGGCATCAAACTTTTCACTCAAATATTAATTGAAGCCAATTATGTGCTTTGAGTTCAACTGATATAGTGTCCAAGAACTTTTGAAAGTCAAGTCACCACATAACCAAAATTTTATATTCTTGGAGATTACATTTCGCTCTATCATTTAAGGTCCATTTAGAGGTACATTCCTGAATAAGATAATTTTTTATTTGGCTCAAACTTTTCACTCAAATATTTATTGAAGCCAATTATGTGCTTTGAGTTCAACTGATATAGTGTCCAAGAACTTTTAAAAGTCAAGTCACCACATAATCAAAATTTTATATTCTTGCAGATAAAATTGCGCTCTATCTTTTAAGGTCCATTTAGAGGTACATTCCTGAATAAGATAATTTTTTATTTGGCATCAAACTTTTCACTCAAATATTTATTGAAGCCAATTATGTGCTTTGAGTTCAAATGATATAGTGTCCAAGAACTTTTGAAAGTCAAGTCACCACATAACCAAAATTTTATATTCTTGCAGATAACATTGCGCTCTGTCTTTTAAGGTCCATTTAGAGGTACATTCCTGAATAAGATAATTTTTTATTTGGCATCAAACTTTTCACTCAAATATTTATTGAAGCCAATTATGTGCTCTTGAGTTCAACTGATATAGTGTCCAAGAACTTTTGAAAGTCAAGTCACCACATAACCAAAATTATATATTCTTGCAGATTACATTGCGCTCTATCTTTTAAGGTCCATTTAGAGGTACATTCCAGAATAAGATAATTTTTTATTTGGCATCAAACTTTTCACTCAAATATTTATTGAAGCCAAATTATGTGCTTTGAGTTCAACTGATATAGTGTCCAAGAACTTTTGAAAGTCAAGTCACCACATAACCAAAATTATATATTCTTGCAGATTACATTGCGCTCTATCTTTTAAGGTCCATTTAGAGGTACATTCCAGAATAAGATAATTTTTTATTTGGCATCAAACTTTTCACTCAAATATTTATTGAAGCCAATTATGTGCTTTGAGTTCAACTGATATAGTGTCCAAGAACTTTTAAAAGTCAAGTCACCACATAATCAAAATTTTATATTCTTGCAGATAAAATTGCGCTCTATCTTTTAAGGTCCATTTAGAGTACATTCCTGAATAAGATAATTTTTTATTTGGCATCAAACTTTTCACTCAAATATTTATTGAAGCCAATTATGTGCTTTGAGTTCAAATGATATAGTGTCCAAGAACTTTTGAAAGTCAAGTCACCACATAACCAAAATTTTATATTCTTGCAGATAACATTGCGCTCTGTCTTTTAAGGTCCATTTAGAGGTACATTCCTGAATAAGATAATTTTTTATTTGGCATCAAACTTTTCACTCAAATATTTATTGAAGCCAATTATGTGCTTTGAGTTCAACTGATATAGTGTCCCAAGAACTTTTGAAAGTTCAAGTCAACCACATAACCAAAAATTTTATTTTCTTGCAGATTACATTGCGCTCTATCTTTTAAGGTCCTTTTAGAGGTACATTCCTGAATAAGATAATTTTTTATTTGGCATCAAACTTTTCACTCAAATATTAATTGAAGCCAATTATGTGCTTTGAGTTCAACTGATATAGTGTCCAAGAACTTTTGAAAGTCAAGTCACCACATAA
>ARYC01013333.1:0-16384 GCA_000711775.1 Oxytricha trifallax
CTAGTTTGAAAGATGAGCTCAAAAAACTATGATCTATAGCTTACCACACCTGGATGAGTTGCCTAAGGCCCTGTATAAATGATATAAGATATACCTAGATTTGGCATTTTCACTTTCACAATTCTTTAAATCTTCATTTTTTCATGAATTTAAAATCTCTTAAAAACTGCTCAAATATGCCATTTATGCCATTTTTCACTGTTTTTGATCATATTTTAAACAATCATATTTTAATTAATTTTTGAGTTTTACCATGTTTTTACAGTTTTTTTTAAGTTTTTAGGGGCAAATCTTCTAAAACATATTCTGGGTATTTAGAGATCAGGGAACAATAGTAGACTACTTAGAGAGCAGTCGAAGAAGAAATGAAGGTTATCTGAGGACTTGTCCCTGTCACAAAAAACGATGCCAATCACTCTTTCTTTAGCTTGAAGCCACGCTATCTCTAAAAGTACTCATTTACTTAAGTCCTAAGGTAGCTAGTTTGAAAGATGAGCTCAAAAAACTATGATCTACAGCTTTCTACACCTGGATCCGTTGCCTAAGGCCCTGTATAAATGATATAAGATATACCTAGATTTGGCATTTTCACTTTCACAATTCTTTAAATCTTCATTTTTTCATGAATTTAAAATCTCTTAAAAACTGCTCAAATATGCCATTTATGCCATTTTTCACTGTTTTTGATCATATTTTAAACAATCATATTTTAATTAATTTTTGAGTTTTACCATGTTTTTACAGTTTTTTTTAAGTTTTTCGGGGCAAATCTTATAAAACTTAATCTGGGTATTTAGAGGTCAAGGAACAATAGTAGACTACTTAGAAAGCAGTCAAAGAAGAAATGAAGGTTATCTGAGGACTTTTCAAGTCACAAAAAACTATGCCAAGCACTCTTTCTTTAGCTTGAAGCCAGGCTATCTCTAAAAGTACTCATTTCGTGAAATCCCAAGGTGTCTAGTTTGAAAGATGAGCTCAAAAAACTATGATCTATAGCTTACCACACCTGGATGAGTTGCCTAAGGCCCTGTATAAATGATATAAGATATACCTAGATTTGGCATTTTCACTTTCACAATTCTTTAAATCTTCATTTTTTCATGAATTTAAAATCTCTTAAAAACTGCTCAAATATGCCATTTATGCCATTTTTCACTGTTTTTGATCATATTTTAAACAATCATATTTTAATTAATTTTTGAGTTTTACCATGTTTTTACAGTTTTTTTTAAGTTTTTAGGGGCAAATCTTCTAAAACATATTCTGGGTATTTAGAGGTCAGGGAACAATAGTAGACTACTTAGAGAGCAGTCAAAGAAGAAATGAAGGTTATCTGAGGACTTTTCCCACTCACAAAAAACGAAGCCAATCACTCTTTCTTTAGCTTGAACCCACGCTATCTCCAAAAGTACTCATTTGGTGAAGTCTTCAGGTGTCTAGTTTGAAAGATGAGCTCAAAAAACTATGATCTATAGCTTACCACACCTGGATGAGTTGCCTAAGGCCCTGTATAAATGATATAAGATATACCTAGATTTGGCATTTTCACTTTCACAATTCTTTAAATCTTCATTTTTTCATGAATTTAAAATCTCTTAAAAACTGCTCAAATATGCATTTATGCATTTATTCACTGTTTTTGATCATATTTTAAAATTATCAAATTTTTATCAATTTCTGACTTTCACCGTACTTTAGCACTTTTTGACAAATTTTAGGGGCAAATCTTCAAAAACATATTCTGGGTATTTAAAAATCATAGAACAATAGTAGACAACTTAGAGAGCAGTCAAAGAAGAAATGAAGGTTATCTGAGGACTTTCTCCTCTGACAAAAAACGAAGCCAATCACTCTTTCTTTAGCATGAAGCCACGCTATCTCCAAAAGTACTCATTTGGTGAAGTCTTCAGGTGTCTAGTTTGAAAGATGAGCTCAAAAAACTATGATCTATAGCTTACCACACCTGGATGAGTTGCCTAAGGCCCTGTATAAATGATATAAGATATACCTAGATTTGGCATTTTCACTTTCACAATTCTTTAAATCTTCATTTTTTCATGAATTTAAAATCTCTTAAAAACTGCTCAAATATCCATTTATGCCATTTTTCACTGTTTTTGATCATATTTTAAAATTATCAAATTTTTATCAATTTCTGACTTTCACCGTACTTTAGCACTTTTTGACAAATTTTAGGGGCAAATCTTCAAAAACATATTCTGGGTATTTAAAAATCATAGAACAATAGTAGACAACTTAGAGAGCAGTCAAAGAAGAAATGAAGGTTATCTGAGGACTTTTCCCTGTGACAAAAAACAAAGCAAAACACTCTTTCTATAGCTTGAAGCCACGCTATCTCCAAAAGTACTCATTTGCTGAAGTCTTCAGGCGTCTAGTTTTGAAGATGAGCTCAAAAAACTATGATCTATAGCTTTCCACACCTGGACGAGTTACCCAAGACCCTGTATAGATGATATGATATACCTAGATTTGGCATTTTCACTTTCACAATTTTTTAAATCTTCATTTTTTCATGAATTTTAAAACTCTTAAAAACTGCTCAAACATGCCATTTCCCCCTTTATCACTGTTTTTGATCATATTTTAAACAATCATATTTTAATTAATTTTTGAGTTTTACCATGTTTTTACAGTTTTTTTTAAGTTTTTAGGGGCAAATCTTCTAAAACATATCTGGGTATTTAGAGATCAGGGAACAATAGTAGACTACTTAGAGAGCAGTCGAAGAAGAAATGAAGGTTATCTGAGGACTTGTCCCTGTCACAAAAAACGATGCCAATCACTCTTTCTTTAGCTTGAAGCCACGCTATCTCTAAAAGTACTCATTTACTTAAGTCCTAAGGTAGCTAGTTTGAAAGATGAGCTCAAAAAACTATGATCTACAGCTTTCTACACCTGGATGAGTTGCCTAAGGCCCTGTATAAATGATATAAGATATACCTAGATTTGGCATTTTCACTTTCACAATTCTTTAAATCTTCATTTTTTCATGAATTTAAAATCTCTTAAAAACTGCTCAAATATGCCATTTATGCCATTTTTCACTGTTTTTGATCATATTTTAAACAATCATATTTTAATTAATTTTTGAGTTTTACCATGTTTTTACAGTTTTTTTTAAGTTTTTAGGGGCAAATCTTCTAAAACATATTCTGGGTATTTAGAGGTCAGGGAACAATAGATAGACTACTTAGAGAGCAGTCGAAGAAGAAATGAAGGTTATCTGAGGACTTGTCCCTGTCACAAAAAACGATGCCAATCACTCTTTCTTTAGCTTGAAGCCACGCTATCTCCAAAAGTACTCATTTGGTGAAGTCTTCAGGTGTCTAGTTTGAAAGATGAGCTCAAAAAACTATGATCTATAGCTTACCACACCTGGATGAGTTGCCTAAGGCCCTGTATAAATGATATAAGATATACCTAGATTTGGCATTTTCACTTTCACAATTCTTTAAATCTTCATTTTTTCATGAATTTAAAATCTCTTAAAAACTGCTCAAATATGCCATTTATGCCATTTTTCACTGTTTTTGATCATATTTTAAACAATCATATTTTAATTAATTTTTGAGTTTTACCATGTTTTTACAGTTTTTTTTAAGTTTTTAGGGGCAAATCTTCTAAAACATATTCTGGGTATTTAGAGGTCAAGGAACAATAGTAGACTACTTAGAGAGCAGTCAAAGCAGAAAATGAAGGTTATCTGAGGACTTTTCCCTGTGACAAAAAACAAAGCAAAACACTCTTTCTATAGCTTGAAGCCACGCTATCTCCAAAAGTACTCATTTGCTGAAGTCTTCAGGCGTCTAGTTTTGAAGATGAGCTCAAAAAACTATGATCTATAGCTTTCCACACCTGGACGAGTTACCCAAGACCCTGTATAGATGATATGATATACCTAGATTTGGCATTTTCACTTTCACAATTTTTTAAATCTTCATTTTTTCATGAATTTTAAAACTCTTAAAAACTGCTCAAACATGCCATTTATGCCATTTTTCACTGTTTTTGATCATATTTTAAACAATCATATTTTAATTAATTTTTGAGTTTTACCATGTTTTTACAGTTTTTTTTAAGTTTTTCGGGGCAAATCTTCAAAACTCAATTCTGACTATTTAGAGGTCAGGGAACAATAGTAGACTGCTTAGAGAGCAGGTAGAGAAGAAATGAAGGTTATCTGAGGACTTTTCCAAGGCACAAAAAACCATGAGAAACACTCTTTCCTTAGCTTGAAGCCACTCTATCTCTAAAAGTACTCATTTCTGAAGTTCAAAGGTGTCTAGTTTTAAAGATGAGCTCAAAATACTATGATCTATAGCTTTCCACACCTGGATGAGTTGCCAAAGACCATGTATAGATGATATAAGATATACCTAGATTTGGCATTTTCACTTTCACAATTCTTTAAATCTTCATTTTTTCATGAATTTAAAATCTCTTAAAAACTGCTCAAATATGCCATTTATGCCATTTTTCACTGTTTTTGATCATATTTTAAACAATCATATTTTAATTAATTTTTGAGTTTTACCATGTTTTTACAGTTTTTTTTAAGTTTTTAGGGGCAAATCTTCTAAAACATATATCTGGGTATTTAGAGATCAGGGAACAATAGTAGACTACTTAGAGAGCAGTCGAAGAAGAAATGAAGGTTATCTGAGGACTTGTCCCTGTCACAAAAAACGATGCCAATCACTCTTTCTTTAGCTTGAAGCCACGCTATCTCTAAAAGTACTCATTTACTTAAGTCCTAAGGTAGCTAGTTTGAAAGATGAGCTCAAAAAACTATGATCTACAGCTTTCTACACCTGGATCCGTTGCCTAAGGCCCTGTATAAATGATATAAGATATACCTAGATTTGGCATTTTCACTTTCACAATTCTTTAAATCTTCATTTTTTCATGAATTTAAAATCTCTTAAAAACTGCTCAAATATGCCATTTATGCCATTTTTCACTGTTTTTGATCATATTTTAAACAATCATATTTTAATTAATTTTTGAGTTTTACCATGTTTTTACAGTTTTTTTTAAGTTTTTAGGGGCAAATCTTCTAAAACATATTCTGGGTTATTTGGAGGTCAAGGAACAATAGTAGACTACTTAGAGAGCAGTCAAAGAAGAAATGAAGGTTATCTGAGGACTTTTCCCACTCACAAAAAACGAAGCCAATCACTCTTTCTTTAGCTTGAACCCACGCTATCTCTAAAAGTACTCATTTGGTGAAGTCCCAAGGTAGCTAGTTTGAAAGATGAGCTCAAAATACTATGGTCTACAGCTTTCTAGATCTGGATCAGTTGCCTAAGGCCCTGTATAAATGATATAAGATATACCTAGATTTGGCATTTTCACTTTCACAATTCTTTAAATCTTCATTTTTTCATGAATTTAAAATCTCTTAAAAACTGCTCAAATATGCCATTTATGCCATTTTTCACTGTTTTTGATCATATTTTAAACAATCATATTTTAATTAATTTTTGAGTTTTACCATGTTTTTACAGTTTTTTTTAAGTTTTTAGGGGCAAATCTTCTAAAACATATTCTGGGTATTTAGAGATCAGGGAACAATAGTAGACTACTTAGAGAGCAGTCGAAGAAGAAATGAAGGTTATCTGAGGACTTGTCCCTGTCACAAAAAACGATGCCAATCACTCTTTCTTTAGCTTGAAGCCACGCTATCTCTAAAAGTACTCATTTACTTAAGTCCTAAGGTAGCTAGTTTGAAAGATGAGCTCAAAAAACTATGATCTACAGCTTTCTACACCTGGATGAGTTGCCTAAGGCCCTGTATAAATGATATAAGATATACCTAGATTTGGCATTTTCACTTTCACAATTCTTTAAATCTTCATTTTTTCATGAATTTAAAATCTCTTAAAAACTGCTCAAATATGCCATTTATGCCATTTTTCACTGTTTTTGATCATATTTTAAACAATCATATTTTAATTAATTTTTGAGTTTTACCATGTTTTTACAGTTTTTTTTAAGTTTTTAGGGGCAAATCTTCTAAAACATATTCTGGGTATTTAGAGTCAGGGAACAATAGTAGACTACTTAGAGAGCAGTCGAAGAAGAAATGAAGGTTATCTGAGGACTTGTCCCTGTCACAAAAAACGATGCCAATCACTCTTTCTTTAGCTTGAAGCCACGCTATCTCTAAAAGTACTCATTTACTTAAGTCCTAAGGTAGCTAGTTTGAAAGATGAGCTCAAAAAACTATGATCTACAGCTTTCTACACCTGGATCAGTTGCCTAAGGCCCTGTATAAATGATATAAGATATACCTAGATTTGGCATTTTCACTTTCACAATTCTTTAAATCTTCATTTTTTCATGAATTTAAAATCTCTTAAAAACTGCTCAAATATGCCATTTATGCCATTTTTCACTGTTTTTGATCATATTTTAAACAATCATATTTTAATTAATTTTTGAGTTTTACCATGTTTTTACAGTTTTTTTTAAGTTTTTAGGGGCAAATCTTCTAAAACATATTCTGGGTATTTAGAGATCAGGGAACAATAGTAGACTACTTAGAGAGCAGTCAAAGAAGAAATGAAGGTTATCTGAGGACTTGTCCCACTCACAAAAAACGAAGCCAATCACTCTTTCTTTAGCTTGAACCCACGCTATCTCCAAAAGTACTC
Source organism: Oxytricha trifallax (assembly GCA_000711775.1). NCBI lineage: Eukaryota > Ciliophora > Spirotrichea > Sporadotrichida > Oxytrichidae > Oxytricha > Oxytricha trifallax. The sequence goes on from ARYC01013333.1 coordinate 6,678, forward strand.
ATTTACTGAAGTCCTAAGGTAGCTAGTTTGAAAGATGAGCTCAAAAAACTATGATCTACAGCTACCACACCTGGATGAGTTGCCTAAGGCCCTGTATAAATGATATAAGATATACCTAGATTTGGCATTTTCACTTTCACAATTCTTTAAATCTTCATTTTTTCATGAATTTAAAATCTCTTAAAAACTGCTCAAATATGCCATTTATGCCATTTTTCACTGTTTTTGATCATATTTTAAACAATCATATTTTAATTAATTTTTGAGTTTTACCATGTTTTTACAGTTTTTTTTAAGTTTTTAGGGGCAAATCTTCTAAAACATATTCTGGGTATTTAGAGATCAGGGAACAATAGTAGACTACTTAGAGAGCAGTCGAAGAAGAAATGAAGGTTATCTGAGGACTTGTCCCTGTCACAAAAAACGATGCCAATCACTCTTTCTTTAGCTTGAAGCCACGCTATCTCCAAAAGTACTCATTTACTGAAGTCCTAAGGTAGCTAGTTTGAAAGATGAGCTCAAAAAACTATGATCTACAGCTTACCACACCTGGATGAGTTGCCTAAGGCCCTGTATAAATGATATAAGATATACCTAGATTTGGCATTTTCACTTTCACAATTTTTAAATCTTCATTTTTTCATGAATTTAAAATCTCTTAAAAACTGCTCAAATATGCCATTTATGCCATTTTTCACTGTTTTTGATCATATTTTAAACAATCATATTTTAATTAATTTTTGAGTTTTACCATGTTTTTACAGTTTTTTTTAAGTTTTTAGACGCAAATCTTCTAAAACACAATCTGGGTATTTAGAGATCACGGAACAATAGTAGACTACTTAGAGAGCAGTCAAAGAAGAAATGAAGGTTATCTGAGGACTTGTCCCTGTCACAAAAAACGATGCCAATCACTCTTTCTTTAGCTTGAACCCACGCTATCTCTAAAAGTACTCATTTACTGAAGTCCTAAGGTAGCTAGTTTGAAAGATGAGCTCAAAAAACTATGATCTACAGCTTACCACACCTGGATGAGTTGCCTAAGGCCCTGTATAAATGATATAAGATATACCTAGATTTGGCATTTTCACTTTCACAATTCTTTAAATCTTCATTTTTTCATGAATTTAAAATCTCTTAAAAACTGCTCAAATATGCCATTTATGCCATTTTTCACTGTTTTTGATCATATTTTAAACAATCATATTTTAATTAATTTTTGAGTTTTACCATGTTTTTACAGTTTTTTTTAAGTTTTTAGGGGCAAATCTTCTAAAACATATTCTGGGTATTTAGAGGTCAGGGAACAATATAGACTACTTAGAGAGCAGTCAAAGAAGAAATGAAGGTTATCTGAGGACTTGTCCCACTCACAAAAAACGAAGCCAATCACTCTTTCTTTAGCTTGAACCCACGCTATCTCCAAAAGTACTCATTTGGTGAAGTCCCAAGGTAGCTAGTTTGAAAGATGAGCTCAAAAAACTATGATCTATAGCTTACCACACCTGGATGAGTTGCCCAAGACCCTGTATAAATGATATAAGATATACCTAGATTTGGCATTTTCACTTTCACAATTCTCTAAATCTTCATTTTTTCATGAATTTAAAAGCTCTTAAAAACTGCACAAATATGCCATTTAGGCCATTTTTCACTGTTTTTGATCATATTTTAAACAATCAAATTTAATAAATTTTTGAGTTTTACCACATTTTTACAGTTTTTGGTAAGTTTTTAGGGGCAATCTTCTAAAACATAATCAAAGTATTTGGAGGTCAAGGAACAATAGTAGACTACTTAGAGAGCAGTCAAAGAAGAAATAAAGGTTATCTGAGGACTTTTCCCACTCACAAAAAACGAAGCCAATCACTCTTTCTTTAGCTTGAACCCACGCTATCTCTAAAAGTACTCATTTGGTGAAGTCCCAAGGTAGCTAGTTTGAAAGATGAGCTCAAAAAACTATGATCTATAGCTTACCACACCTGGATGAGTTGCCTAAGGCCCTGTATAAATGATATAAGATATACCTAGATTTGGCATTTTCACTTTCACAATTCTTTAAATCTTCATTTTTTCATGAATTTAAAATCTCTTAAAAACTGCTCAAATATGCCATTTATGCCATTTTTCACTGTTTTTGATCATATTTTAAACAATCATATTTTAATTAATTTTTGAGTTTTACCCCATTTTTACAGTTTTTGGTAAGTTTTTCGGGGCAATCTTCTAAAACCTAATCAAAGTATTTGGAGGTCAATGAACAATAGTAGACTACTTAGAGAGCAGTCAAAGAAGAAATAAAGGTTATCTGAGGACTTTTCCCTCTCACAAAAAACGAAGCCAATCACTCTTTCTTTAGCTTGAACCCACGCTATCTCTAAAAGTACTCATTTGGTGAAGTCTTCAGGTGTCTAGTTTGAAAGATGAGCTCAAAAAACTATGATCTATAGCTTACCACACCTGGATGAGTTGCCTAAGGCCCTGTATAAATGATATAAGATATACCTAGATTTGGCATTTTCACTTTCACAATTCTTTAAATCTTCATTTTTTCATGAATTTAAAATCTCTTAAAAACTGCTCAAATATGCCATTTATGCCATTTTTCACTGTTTTTGATCATATTTTAAACAATCATATTTTAATTAATTTTTGAGTTTTACCATGTTTTTACAGTTTTTTTTAAGTTTTTAGGGGCAAATCTTCTAAAACATATTCTGGGTATTTAGAGATCAGGGAACAATAGTAGACTACTTAGAGAGCAGTCGAAGAAGAAATGAAGGTTATCTGAGGACTTGTCCCTGTCACAAAAAACGATGCCAATCACTCTTTCTTTAGCTTGAAGCCACGCTATCTCTAAAAGTACTCATTTACTTAAGTCCTAAGGTAGCTAGTTTGAAAGATGAGCTCAAAAAACTATGATCTACAGCTTTCTACACCTGGATCCGTTGCCCTAAGGCCCTGTATAAATGATATAAGATATACCTAGATTTGGCATTTTCACTTTCACAATTCTTTAAATCTTCATTTTTTCATGAATTTAAAATCTCTTAAAAACTGCTCAAATATGCCCATTTATGCCATTTTTCACTGTTTTTGATCATATTTTAAACAATCATATTTTAATTAATTTTTGAGTTTTACCATGTTTTTACAGTTTTTTTTAAGTTTTTAGGGGCAAATCTTCTAAAACATATTCTGGGTATTTAGAGGTCAGGGAACAATAGTAGACTACTTAGAGAGCAGTCAAAGAAGAAATGAAGGTTATCTGAGGACTTTTCCCACTCACAAAAAACGAAGCCAATCACTCTTTCTTTAGCTTGAACCCACGCTATCTCCAAAAGTACTCATTTGGTGAAGTCTTCAGGTGTCTAGTTTGAAAGATGAGCTCAAAAAACTATGATCTATAGCTTACCACACCTGGATGAGTTGCCTAAGGCCCTGTATAAATGATATAAGATATACCTAGATTTGGCATTTTCACTTTCACAATTCTTTAAATCTTCATTTTTTCATGAATTTAAAATCTCTTAAAAACTGCTCAAATATGCCATTTATGCCATTTTTCACTGTTTTTGATCATATTTTAAACAATCATATTTTAATTAATTTTTGAGTTTTACCATGTTTTTACAGTTTTTTTTAAGTTTTTCGGGGCAAATCTTATAAAACTTAATCTGGGTATTTAGAGGTCAAGGAACAATAGTAGACTACTTAGAAAGCAGTCAAAGAAGAAATGAAGGTTATCTGAGGACTTTTCAAGTCACAAAAAACTATGCCAAGCACTCTTTCTTTAGCTTGAAGCCAGGCTATCTCCAAAAGTACTCATTTGGTGAAGTCTTCAGGTGTCTAGTTTGAAAGATGAGCTCAAAAAACTATGATCTATAGCTTACCACACCTGGATGAGTTGCCTAAGGCCCTGTATAAATGATATAAGATATACCTAGATTTGGCATTTTCACTTTCACAATTCTTTAAATCTTCATTTTTTCATGAATTTAAAATCTCTTAAAAACTGCTCAATATGCCATTTATGCCATTTTTCACTGTTTTTGATCATATTTTAAACAATCATATTTTAATTAATTTTTGAGTTTTACCCCATTTTTACAGTTTTTGGCAAGTTTTTCGGGGCAATCTTCTAAAACCTAATCAAAGTATTTGGAGGTCAAGGAACAATAGTAGACTACTTAGAGAGCAGTCAAAGAAGAAATAAAGGTTATCTGAGGCTTTTCCCTCTCACAAAAAACGAAGCCAATCACTCTTTCTTCAGCTTGAACCCACGCTATCTCCAAAAGTACTCATTTGGTGAAGTCTTCAGGTGTCTAGTTTGAAAGATGAGCTCAAAAAACTATGATCTATAGCTTACCACACCTGGATGAGTTGCCTAAGGCCCTGTATAAATGATATAAGATATACCTAGATTTGGCATTTTCACTTTCACAATTCTTTAAATCTTCATTTTTTCATGAATTTAAAATCTCTTAAAAACTGCTCAAATATGCCATTTATGCCATTTTTCACTGTTTTTGATCATATTTTAAACAATCATATTTTAATTAATTTTTGAGTTTTACCATGTTTTTACAGTTTTTTTTAAGTTTTTAGGGGCAAATCTTCTAAAACATATTCTGGGTATTTAGAGGTCAGGGAACAATAGTAGACTACTTAGAGAGCAGTCAAAGAAGAAATAAAGGTTATCTGAGGACTTTTCCCACTCACAAAAAACGAAGCCAATCACTCTTTCTTTAGCTTGAACCCACGCTATCTCCAAAAGTACTCATTTGGTGAAGTCTTCAGGTGTCTAGTTTGAAAGATGAGCTCAAAAAACTATGATCTATAGCTTACCACACCTGGATGAGTTGCCTAAGGCCCTGTATAAATGATATAAGATATACCTAGATTTGGCATTTTCACTTTCACAATTCTTTAAATCTTCATTTTTTCATGAATTTAAAATCTCTTAAAAACTGCTCAAATATGCCATTTATGCCATTTTTCACTGTTTTTGATCATATTTTAAACAATCATATTTTAATTAATTTTTGAGTTTTACCATGTTTTTACAGTTTTTTTTAAGTTTTTAGGGGCAAATCTTCTAAAACATATTCTGGGTATTTAGAGATCAGGGAACAATAGTAGACTACTTAGAGAGCAGTCGAAGAAGAAATGAAGGTTATCTGAGGACTTGTCCCTGTCACAAAAAACGATGCCAATCACTCTTTCTTTAGCTTGAAGCCACGCTATCTCTAAAAGTACTCATTTACTTAAGTCCTAAGGTAGCTAGTTTGAAAGATGAGCTCAAAAAACTATGATCTACAGCTTTCTACACCTGGATGAGTTGCCTAAGGCCCTGTATAAATGATATAAGATATACCTAGATTTGGCATTTTCACTTTCACAATTCTTTAAATCTTCATTTTTTCATGAATTTAAAATCTCTTAAAAACTGCTCAAATATGCCTTTATGCCATTTTTCACTGTTTTTGATCATATTTTAAACAATCATATTTTAATTAATTTTTGAGTTTTACCATGTTTTTACAGTTTTTTTTAAGTTTTTAGGGGCAAATCTTCTAAAACATATTCTGGGTATTTAGAGATCAGGGAACAATAGTAGACTACTTAGAGAGCAGTCAAAGAAGAAATAAAGGTTATCTGAGGACTTGTCCCTCTCACAAAAAACGAAGCCAATCACTCTTTCTTTAGCTTGAACCCACGCTATCTCCAAAAGTACTCATTTGGTGAAGTCTTCAGGTGTCTAGTTTGAAAGATGAGCTCAAAAAACTATGATCTATAGCTTACCACACCTGGATGAGTTGCCTAAGGCCCTGTATAAATGATATAAGATATACCTAGATTTGGCATTTTCACTTTCACAATTCTTTAAATCTTCATTTTTTCATGAATTTAAAATCTCTTAAAAACTGCTCAAATATGCATTTATGCCATTTTTCACTGTTTTTGATCATATTTTAAACAATCATATTTTAATTAATTTTTGAGTTTTACCACATTTTTACAGTTTTTGGTAAGTTTTTAGGGGCAATCTTCTAAAACATAATCAAAGTATTTAGAGGTCAAGGAACAATAGAGACTACTTAGAGAGCAGTCAAAGAAGAAATAAAGGTTATCTGAGGACTTGTCCCTCTCACAAAAAACGAAGCCAATCACTCTTTCTTTAGCTTGAACCCACGCTATCTCCAAAAGTACTCATTTGGTGAAGTCTTCAGGTGTCTAGTTTGAAAGATGAGCTCAAAAAACTATGATCTATAGCTTACCACACCTGGATGAGTTGCCTAAGGCCCTGTATAGATGATATAAGATATACCTAGATTTGGCATTTTCACTTTCACAATTTTCTAAATCTTCATTTTTTCATGAATTTTAAAACTCTTAGTAACTGCTCAAATATGCCATTTTGACCTTTTTTCACTGTTTTTGATCATATTTTAAAATTATCAAATTTCTGTCATTTTCAGAGTTTGACCGTAAATCAGCACTTTTTGACAAATTTTTAGGGGCAAATCCTCAAAAACACATTCTGAGTATTTAGAGGTCAGGGAACAATAGTAGACTACTTAGAGAGCAGTCAAAGAAGAAATAAAGGTTATCTGAGGACTTTTCCCTCTCACAAAAAACGAAGCCAATCACTCTTTCTTTAGCTTGAACCCACGCTATCTCCAAAAGTACTCATTTGGTGAAGTCTTCAGGTGTCTAGTTTGAAAGATGAGCTCAAAAAACTATGATCTATAGCTTACCACACCTGGATGAGTTGCCTAAGGCCCTGTATAAATGATATAAGATATACCTAGATTTGGCATTTTCACTTTCACAATTCTTTAAATCTTCATTTTTTCATGAATTTAAAATCTCTTAAAAACTGCTCAAATATGCCATTTATGCCATTTTTCACTGTTTTTGATCATATTTTAAACAATCATATTTCAATCAATTTTTGAGTTTTACCATAATTTTACAGTTTTCGATAAGTTTTTCCACTCAAATGTTGTAAAATGCAATCTGGGTATTTAGAAATCAGGAAAAAATAGTAGACTACTTAAAGAGCAGTCAAAGAAGAAATGAAGGTTATCTGAGGACTTTCCCTGTCACAAAAAACGATGACAATCACTCATTCTTTATCTTGAAGCCACGCTATCTCCCAAAAGTACTCATTTGGTGAAGTCTTCAGGTGTCTAGTTTGAAAGATGAGCTCAAAAAACTATGATCTATAGCTTACCACACCTGGATGAGTTGCCTAAGGCCCTGTATAAATGATATAAGATATACCTAGATTTGGCATTTTCACTTTCACAATTCTTTAAATCTTCATTTTTTCATGAATTTAAAATCTCTTAAAAACTGCTCAAATATGCCATTTATGCCATTTTTCACTGTTTTTGATCATATTTTAAACAATCATATTTTAATTAATTTTTGAGTTTTACCATGTTTTTACAGTTTTTTTTAAGTTTTTAGGGGCAAATCTTCTAAAACATATTCTGGGTATTTGGAGGTCAAGGAACAATAGTAGACTACTTAGAGAGCAGTCAAAGAAGAAATGAAGGTTATCTGAGGACTTTTCCCACTCACAAAAAACGAAGCCAATCACTCTTTCTTTAGCTTGAACCCACGCTATCTCCAAAAGTACTCATTTGGTGAAGTCTTCAGGTGTCTAGTTTGAAAGATGAGCTCAAAAAACTATGATCTATAGCTTACCACACCTGGATGAGTTGCCTAAGGCCCTGTATAAATGATATAAGATATACCTAGATTTGGCATTTTCACTTTCACAATTCTTTAAATCTTCATTTTTTCATGAATTTAAAATCTCTTAAAAACTCTCAAATATGCCATTTATGCCATTTTTCACTGTTTTTGATCATATTTTAAACAATCATATTTTAATTAATTTTTGAGTTTTACCATGTTTTTACAGTTTTTTTTAAGTTTTTAGGGGCAAATCTTCTAAAACATATTCTGGGTATTTAGAGATCAGGGAACAATAGTAGACTACTTAGAGAGCAGTCGAAGAAGAAATGAAGGTTATCTGAGGACTTGTCCCTGTCACAAAAAACGATGCCAATCACTCTTTCTTTAGCTTGAAGCCACGCTATCTCCAAAAGTACTCATTTGGTGAAGTCTTCAGGTGTCTAGTTTGAAAGATGAGCTCAAAAAACTATGATCTATAGCTTACCACACCTGGATGAGTTGCCTAAGGCCCTGTATAAATGATATAAGATATACCTAGATTTGGCATTTTCACTTTCACAATTCTTTAAATCTTCATTTTTTCATGAATTTAAAATCTCTTAAAAACTGCTCAAATATGCCATTTATGCCATTTTTCACTGTTTTTGATCATATTTTAAACAATCATATTTTAATTAATTTTTGAGTTTTACCATGTTTTTACAGTTTTTTTTAAGTTTTTAGGGGCAAATCTTCTAAAACATATTCTGGGTATTTAGAGGTCAGGGAACAATAGTAGACTACTTAGAGAGCAGTCAAAGAAGAAATGAAGGTTATCTGAGGACTTTTCCCTGTGACAAAAAACAAAGCAAAACACTCTTTCTATAGCTTGAAGCCACGCTATCTCCAAAAGTACTCATTTGCTGAAGTCTTCAGGCGTCTAGTTTTGAAGATGAGCTCAAAAAACTATGATCTATAGCTTTCCACACCTGGACGAGTTACCCAAGACCCTGTATAGATGATATGATATACCTAGATTTGGCATTTTCACTTTCACAATTTTTTAAATCTTCATTTTTTCATGAATTTTAAAACTCTTAAAAACTGCTCAAATATGCCATTTATGCCATTTTTCACTGTTTTTGATCATATTTTAAACAATCATATTTTAATTAATTTTTGAGTTTTACCATGTTTTTACAGTTTTTTTTAAGTTTTTAGGGGCAAATCTTCTAAAACATATTCTGGGTATTTAGAGATCAGGGAACAATAGTAGACTACTTAGAGAGCAGTCGAAGAAGAAATGAAGGTTATCTGAGGACTTGTCCCTGTCACAAAAAACGATGCCAATCACTCTTTCTTTAGCTTGAAGCCACGCTATCTCTAAAAGTACTCATTTACTTAAGTCCTAAGGTAGCTAGTTTGAAAGATGAGCTCAAAAAACTATGATCTACAGCTTACCACACCTGGATGAGTTGCCTAAGGCCCTGTATAAATGATATAAGATATACCTAGATTTGGCATTTTCACTTTCACAATTCTTTAAATCTTCATTTTTTCATGAATTTAAAATCTCTTAAAAACTGCTCAAATATGCCATTTATGCCATTTTTCACTGTTTTTGATCATATTTTAAACAATCATATTTTAATTAATTTTTGAGTTTTACCATGTTTTTACAGTTTTTTTTAAGTTTTTAGGGGCAAATCTTCTAAAACATATTCTGGGTATTTAGAGATCAGGGAACAATAGTAGACTACTTAGAGAGCAGTCGAAGAAGAAATGAAGGTTATCTGAGGACTTGTCCCTGTCACAAAAAACGATGCCAATCACTCTTTCTTTAGCTTGAAGCCACGCTATCTCTAAAAGTACTCATTTACTTAAGTCCTAAGGTAGCTAGTTTGAAAGATGAGCTCAAAAAACTATGATCTACAGCTTTCTACACCTGGATGAGTTGCCTAAGGCCCTGTATAAATGATATAAGATATACCTAGATTTGGCATTTTCACTTTCAC
>ARYC01013335.1:0-13341 GCA_000711775.1 Oxytricha trifallax
AAGAGTAGCATACTTGCGAGTTTCCAATGTTTAAAATGATGGAAAGTAAGAAAAGCTTACTTGCGAGTTTCCAATGTTTAAAATGATGGAAAGTAGGAGAAGCTTACTTACAGGATTCCAATGATTCAAATAATGGAAAGCAAGAGTAGCATACTTGCGAGTTTCAAATGTTTAAAATGATGGAAAGTAAGAAAAGCTTACTTGCGAGTTTCAAATGTTTAAAATGATGGAAAGTAAGAGAAGCTTACTTACAGGTTTCCAATATTTCAAATAATGGAAAGCAAGAGTAGCATACTGTTTAGCGAGTTCCAATGTTTAAAATGATGGAAAGTAAGAGAAGCTTACTTGCGAGTTTCCAATGTTTAAAATGATGGAAAGTAAGAGAAGCTTACTTGCGAGTTTCCAATATTTCAAATGATGTAAAGCAAGATTAGCATACTTGCGGGCTCATCCAAGAAATGACACACGCCGCCAGCGACTTTGAAAATATATTGTGCGACAAAAATATAATTATTTGTAAAAGTGATAGTATTATGCAAACAATTTTCTAACGTGATGTGTTTATGTCTTTAGGCATGTTTATTTATGTTTTCCTATGATTTAAATGATAACGTGCAGTAGAAGTATATTTGCGTCTTTTTGGGAGTATGGCACACGCCGACCACTGCATCACAATTATATTGTGCGAGAAAAGTATAATTATTTGTAAAAGTGATGGTATCTTCCAAACAATTTACTTTCGTGATGTGGTCTTATGGCTGAGCATATAATTAAATGTTTTCCAAGTATTCAAATTATGGTGTGCAGTCGAAGTATACTTGTTTCTTCATGCTTATAAAATGAAAAATAGCACATAATTCAAAAAAGAGAATTTAGCCTAGCACTAGGAATTTGACGTTGTTCAGTTCTCTCCGTTCATTCTTGATCAGATAGTATTTTAATTACTAATTTCTTTCATATCTTTTGAAAGTGGTTATTTCATCCAAAATATATAATGTTGTTATTTATCAATTTGCTTGGTAAGTACCATATTATGTTCATTAAATCTTATAAGCAGTTTAAACTATCTTTAACTTATAATTCTTAGTGGACAGTAATGTCAAAATTTAGTTTATATATAATTAAGTATTATATTGATAATAAAGCTCGCGAACACGCCAGAGAGCCATCCCATATACAAATAAATTAGAGATTAAATAAGTTTTTTAAATATTATCGATTACAAAAATCTAAACCAATTGATTTAAAGTATAAATAAAAACAATATAGTATTACATTCGAATAAAAGGGGCAAATTCTAATTGAAATCTAGAATATTTAAGAATGAAGAACGGAAGAATAGAATTAAACTTCACTATTAAAAATAAAATGTATGGGAAAGTTGTGTGAAATAATAAAAGAGCTTTAATTAGATAGAAGATCTATCAATAAATGAAATTACACCAACTTAATGTAAAATATAAAACCTAAATCTTCTTACAAGTTTAATATTATAAAATGCATAAGATTAGGAATATTAATAATTTAAATACAGAATAACTGAAAAGTAAAACTTATTTATAAATTAAACTATTAATAATGAAGAGTCAATGAAATATATATAGAACCATTTTGTGAGTAAACAAGGTAATATTCTCTAAATTAATTTTGAGTGATTATTATGATTTACTTTACTCCCCAAAAAATTTCTACAATGACTAAAAGTTTATAATTGCTGACACAGAATCTCCTAGGAATTTTGATTTCTAGTTCAAACTAGAACACCTCCAACTTCGTGGCAGTTAGAAGAGAATTTTTCAAGATACATTTATGTAATTTTAAAAAAATTTTGAGCTTTAGGTAGTAGTTTGTAGGTGATGGAGTAGTTGTGTGTAGTAGTAGAAAATGTTGTTATTGTCTGAGTATTTCTGATAACTGTTTCATAGAGATAGTATCTAAAGTCTGATGTCTATTTTCAAATAATTTCACATAACGTATGCCATTTTTCAAGTATAATAAATCAATTTCTAATTAAAAATTAATATTCAAATCTAATATTGGAATAATAAGTTTATTATCCAAGATTATTTAATAAAATCTGATTTACTTGGATTATTCTGACTGTTAATTTTAGGTATTGTCACCTGCGCTTTCATTTTAATAAATTAAAAATATATATGATTAATTTTATTTTTCAATCTTACTGTGCTGTTAAAAGTTAAATACAGTTTAAAAGTTAATATATCAGAACAATAAACACTTACAGAGAATTTGAAAGAGTATCAACCTTTATTATTAGAGAGAAATTAGTAATTGCATTCAAACATTATTCCATTTTACTCCTTTAATTATAATTATTAGAGTACTCTTTCGTTTAATTATTAATTATGAATTTTGTAATTTTTAATTTTTAATGATTTATGATAATATTGGTAATATAAATGATAATTCTATTAGGTGAAATCCTAAATGTTATATAAAGCGTAGAGGAAAAGAATACAGGGACAATGACATGAATCAAAAATAAATAATGCAGTTTATGTAACAAAGAGCCCCATATACTTAAAGAATCATAAAATTTTATCATGAAATTAATTTGAATAATTTATATTATTGCAGTAAAAAATGCTAAAGTTATGCTTAGAGTTACAAATATCTTAGTCAGTCTACAAAAACAGAAATATGCCAAAGTGACTACTACAAGAAAAGAATTTCTATAGCTAAATTAATGGTGTAATATCATATACATTAAATTTGTAAAAACTTTAATGTATAAAACAATAACTTGAAAGAAACACGAAAATCACTTGAACAACCAAGCGTAGATTCAAAAGAAAAAATGTCTAAGAATGAGTAATTTAATAACTAATAACTAAACTACACATTCAAAATATAAATATATTATTAGTGAGTAGATATTTAGCTTACCTGCATCATGATAAATTATAAATTAACAAAACAAATTTGGCATGTCATGAATTCTTTGATTATTTTTTTATTATTTTTATCTTATTACTACATATTCTTTAAATAAATTATACATTAGTTATAACTTTAGTACGGAGTTGTGAAAAGTACGAAGATCAAGAAGTCAATCAGATGTATGGAAGATGTCCTTGAGCAGAACCAAAGTGGAGATTGACTCAAAGCGAGAGTAATGGCCCCAAGATTTCACTGAGTGTTAGTGTGCAGCTCACAAACACAGGTGCTGTAGTGCCTAGTCTTACCAGTCTCCCAAGTATTGCGAACAAATGATCAACAAGCATCACATTTACATACCAGCAGTAGCTTGAGTTAAGCGCTGCCATCGAGGGACACGGCCTACAGGATCATGCTTTTACCGCTGTAGAGGCCCCGAAGTGCAGAGTCATTAGTCTGTTCTCTTTGGTTAAATGTCTCCTCCGATTCTAAAGTTGCTAGCAGCCCCTTTTTAAAAATTACATATATAATACTAAAGTTAAAACTAATGAATAATTATATATTAAGTCTAGAGATCTTTATTTCTAGATTATTAATTTTACTTGCCTTAAGCGAATTCATCATCATATTCTTTAAATATCATTATTCTAATTACAAATTATCTATAATTTCTCATAACTAAATTCAAATTTATTTAAGATTAATATATATAATATGATTACCTAAAAATATTTCGAATTATTTTAAATGAATAAATAATGCTGTTAATCTGTACTAACTCAATATCATGCTAAATACCAATAAAAAAAACATGTTTTCTGTTTATTTCTTTATGTAACTCAATTATTTCCTTTATTAATGGAATATGTTCCAAACATTAGAGTCCGTGATCATTCAGAGTTAGCATCTTAAGAACAGTAATTTTAATTCTGATATGAAGTGATTAACTCTTTACTTTAAATATATATATCTCTTTTTAAGGTTACGACCTACTGGTATGTTGGGAGTATATCCCGACCAATTCCGGTACCCCGGAGTTCGAAACCGTGAAGGCACTCGGCTTTTACGAGACAAGTCCCGGATCTGAGAACCTCCTCAGAATACGTCAGGCAAGGTATAGGGGGACCACGCCAATAAAAACGTCGACAGTTGATCATATAAGTCGTGTTAAAACTAAATGATACACCTATTCTTGCAACCTGGGGTTGAGTTCACCAAGGATAGGGTAGGAGTTAAGAGACAAACCGCTTGGATTCTCAGATTGGACTCTATTTGCTGATGAAAAGTAAGAAAAATCTTGCATAAGAAATCTTCAGCAGAGTATCTCTCGGGGTTTTCCCCCCTCAGCAAAGCCAAATAATAAGTCTTTACTGAGAAGGGGTTTTACCCGAAACATTAGAACTCATAAGAAAGTCAGTCATAGTAGTAAAAGGGAAATTCATTCAGTAGCGCACAAGACTGCTAGACCACACAGGGGGTTCCGGCGTGTTCCCCTTGCCTACCCAATTGTGGTGGCATGTTAGCATGAGCCAGATGCCCAAGCTGGCCTCCTTAACCTACAGGGAGGGTTGACTGACGGTGTCGAAAGTCAAAAGTATGAAGTAAAAAACCTAATAACTATCTGGCTGGCTTAAGCCCCAGTATTAATTTCCTATAAGCATTAATTAATAATAATAATATCTCTTTTTATTAATAGAAAGTTAATTTTAAAATATCATTTATAAAGTAAAGTGATGAATTTATGCTTATTATAATTAAATTTTAATTAATTTCATTTGTATCATTAAATTAAACTTTAAGCTAGCATAAAGCTTACTTCGAATGAGCTAACTTGAGAAAAATATGAAGATAAAAAACTCAACTAAACTAATCTCTTTAACAATTACAATGCCTTTTTAAGTAAAAATACTCTCATTAAAATTTATAGCTAACTATTTATGTGTTTAAAAGGAATATTTTTAGATGAAATCTTTTCATAGAAAATAGGATTAATAAATAAAATTAATCTTATAATAGGGTTAATATTTTAAATTAATATATAAAATAACTAATTTTATGATTTATTAACTTTAAATATTTTATTTAAAGTCTCAAATTCAGTTAATGAATTAAGATTTTATATTGTTTATGTCCTTTTATTCAAAATTAATATCTTATAAATCTTATACATTTTGGTTTTAAATAGAATATAAGAGAAGACATTTCAAGAAATATATAGATGTATTGAGTAATACAAATATAATTATTATGCCATTTTACAATACGAAAAATTCAAATGGAAAATAGGAATTTATTAATAAAATTTGAAAGAAAACTGCATTTTATTTGAACATTGTAGATATTAAAGGGGGAAATAAGATTAAATTTATCATATATTTATAAATTATTGCTTATACTTATTTAATTGGATATTTTCTAATAAGTTTATTTAAATTTTTGTTTTCATATTATACCAAAGTAAATTAAGAATTACTGTGCTGACATAAATTGTAAAAACTTTAACTTCTACTTTGAATTTACATAATAGTAATTAAATTTTTCTGATTATTATCAATCATCAATCTTTAAATATAACAAATTATTTAAAGTAATATATCAACGTTATATATTTTTAACAACCGAATTTATAATTAAAATGTAAATAAAAATATGCTCATGAACATGAACCTCTCTCAATATTGGAACTCTTTATTTGATAAAACAATAAAGAAAATTCATATATTTTCAAATAAAAAAGTTAAAAAGCTCTTATTTTGGATTCATAAAATAAAATAGCTGATAAAATATCTAATTTATTCTTGATTTATTAATTTAAATTGTAGATATTGCAATTTTGCATAAAGGCTAACTAAGTTCACTCATTTAAGGAAATGATTAAAATGTTGACATAACCTTTAAATATATGATAACTAGTCTCTCTGATGAACAAAAAATAATATGGGAAATCAAATAAAAATATAACAATAATAATCATACTTAAAAACTATTGATTACCCATTTATCATAGAATGTATATTTGCACTTAATTAATCTTATTTCATTTCACTTTTGCTTCGTATTTTATCAGTAATAAATTAAAATTTTTATTTGTAAAAATTGTTGTAAATGGGAATGGGACAATTATAAGATTAAAGGAATAATTGAAGTAGGAAATGTTGTAATTATCAGAGTATTAATGATTATTATTCCTTAAAAATGGAATTCAAATTTTAGAAAATTATGGATTTTATAATAGTATTGTTTTAAATGTTTATAGTTGTATTAAATAAATAAATTTAGAATCAAATGTTAATAAATGCACATTTATTATTTTAAATATTCATGTAATAATTTGCTTACCTAAGTGATTTACTAACTAATTAACTATTCATGAAATATTATCAAATTATTTATTCAAGCAGATCTTTAAATTTGTGCTTAATTGAATGTAAGATGTTGAAGTAAAGTGGAATGAGATTAGTAACATGCTTTATAATTAAATATTGGTTAAAATATAGTTATTTTTTAAATGATCTAACAATCGCAATGATAGTAACTGCGGTTCCTCAGGTATCTTTACGATTTAATTGCTTATTACCATACTCATCATCTGCTCATTTATCTTACTGTTGAGAATTTTTAGAAAATCAAATCACTTGCTTCATAATTAATGCTGTTTTATATGTGTACAAAAAAGAAATTGGGAATGGTGGAGTTGTCCTTAAGTATCATATAAATGCAACTGAAGAGTTAATATTTTATTGAAAGTAAGATCTTCTAAAATTTCTATAGTCCATCTAGTTTTTATGAATATTAATCGACCTGGTACTTGCAACTTCAATGTGTCCCCGTAATTTATCATCTCTCTCTTGAAATCATTTAACTTCGATATAGAAGTGCTGAGGATAACCCAGGAATATGAAGTTCTAATAATTTAACTACTTTGTCTTACTCAATCATAAATCAGAAGAATTATACCACTTTAATGATTGATACTGATCTAACTTTGCTTCAACTTATAAATTTGAGTAGTTTCAGCATCATTAGACAGATCTGCATAGACTACAGTAACACCTCATCTCATGGACAGACAAATAATCTCAATATGAAAAAACTAACAGATCCAGAATGTGATGCTCTTCGCTGGCAAGTACTTTAGATTTAGGTAAAAATAGTGAAAAAAAATCGTGAATATAAAAATTCCTATTATAACATACGGCATTGTTGAAATATTTATTATTAGAAATTCGTTGGTTATTAGATTAATTAAATAATATTATTGTAACCTCAAGTAATAATACTTCTTCATTTTAATAACTTGCGCCAATATTTACTTATAGTATTTGTGTAAGGAAAAATACTTTAATTTGCAGGTGAATATAAAATGAAATTTGTTTCAAATATATGTTTATCAAGTCTTATTTATTCATAATAAAAGATTTGAGTATTTTTTTACATCTCTCTTAATAAAGCTATAAATTTAAAATCAAAACACGATAAGTTTGTTTTCTAAAATATTAAACAATAAATAAATTGAATTTCATATTTCTATAATAATAATATATTATTAATAATAATGAGATCATACTGAGGTCTCTGGGGACCCCCTATCTAATATGCATGGTAGCATGTAAGGGACAAGCCCTTTTTGTTAATGAAGAGATTCTCTCCTCTTTCACTGAGTCTTTCATCTTCTTCCTTTTCCTTTGTTGTTTCTTTGTTTTCTCTTCCCTTTTCTTCCTGATTTTTGTCCTTTTCCTCCTCTTCTATTGAGGATTTAAATTTGATCTCCTTATTCTTTAAAGTTGAATTGGGTGTCAAAATTTCTAACTTAGATTGAAGATCTAAGTTCCTTAAATCTAATGTGTTCTTTCAATCTTGTAGACATCAGTTAAGTAAGGTCTGACTTCAAGAAGTAAGGGTGTTTTTGTTTAGACATTTGACATGGATCTCAACTTTGTTGATATGATTATGGTAGTCTGAGTCAATAGAGATGTACGCTGCTTCGTTAACCGTGACATTCTTCAGGATGTCGATATTAAAAAGCCTAATGAAGCTGATTAGGGGTAGAGGGGTATTAACTGCTGACTTGGTTCTATCTTTAATCAAATCTCCTAGTTGCTAGTCAGTCATTTCAACTATGTCAGTCAGTTATTTGTGATCGACTTAGGTATAGATACCAGTGATGGCATCTGAGAATCTTCTTGTTACTCTGTATAGTTTGGATTCAATGGTATTGACAAGCAAGATTCTCTAGTGTCGAATCTATTTTAGAGTTGTGCCTTAGAGATAGTCTGCATTTGTTCGTATGTGGATCCAATTTCTTTTTAATAGATTTATTATTAATTTATAATAGTTTAATTAGGATCCATATTTAGTACTAAACTTTCATTTTCTTATTAACCTCCTATTTAGTACTAAATTTTCTCTGTGACGTCTTTGTCGTCATGAACTGATGATGGAAGTCGCTATCTGCGCTTCATTTCAAGGTAGTCTTCGAGGTCGAATGTTTTTTTACTAGAATCATCTGAGAATGATTGTGATTAGTCGAATTCATCATATTGTTCTTTTTCTTCATCGGAACTCCATTCCTATTCATTATCAGAGTATATTACTCTTTTTGTAATGAGGTCGGCATTTCTATTAGGTTAGGGGTCATCTTCTAGTCTACTATCAGGGAGAGAACTTAAACTTTCTGAATCAGCTACTATATCTAGTAGAGGTGGAGGAGGTTGTTAGTGACTAGGAATTTAGACTTCTTGAATTTCAAATTGGGGTTTTATGAATTTGTTGTTAATATACGCTAATCTAAGCATCTAGAAAAGTTATTAAGTCCACAAGTGAACTATGTCGCAGTTGTTGCCATCTTCGAATTAGATTCCTGTCAGGTGGTTTTAGAATTTGTTGACAATCTGATAGCCTTTTCTGATGATTTTTCTAGCGACAAAAGTAATAATTTCTAGTATGTGGAGTCCCATTAATCTTTATTGTTCTTTATAAGTTCTATTAAGAATTAGGCGAGGAGAAAGAAATCATTGTTCTCTATGTAGCCTTGTATGACATCCCTTTATATTTTGCTCAGTATACCCATTCTGTGTTTCTTAATTTTATTTTCTTCATATTTCTATATGAATTCTAATTTATATATTTAAAAATAATATTATTAATAAGAAATATTTTGAATTTGTCAAAGTTGTTAATACATTAAAAATTGTCGCCAGAGCATTTATAAAAATTAATCAAAGAAATTTCAAAAAGATGAATAAAAATATTTATAAAATGATATTATCATTCTAAAATATATTTTTTGTTTTATTTTAAGAATTTAAATACTGGCGATATTTACTATTTAAATGATAATTATTATTATTGCTATTATGCTAACAATGAATTAATACCACCATTAAAATTAGTCAGCTTCTTCATTTTGTTGATTCATTTAATTCAGAGTGATCTAATAGATTTGGAGGTTATGTTTTGAAGAATTCTCATAATAAATACCTCTAGATACTAATGGAATTCCTTTAACTTTAAAAAATTCTCTCATGGAACTATGAGTAACATAAGAAGATTCCTTACCAGCTTTAATAATTAATTGATGACAACAACCATTAAAAGACACAATTGATACATCTCATCTAGGAAAGTCTTTAATGTGTCTATTATATGGAGAGTAAATAATATCTGAGTTGTAATTTGAATATCTCTCTATACTTTCTAATTACTTAAAATCAATCATCAAGCGTTGTCCTCCAATTGTTTGATCCTCATTTGTTTCACTACAAGCTTGTCTTCTTGATCTTAAAACGTTGGAGATCTTTTACGTCTCTTTCCTCTATTGTTTCTTTCTTGATATGCAAATAGATTAATGTGCTTTCTAAGCACACATGGTTTTCACACTTTCTCTGATTATTGTTGGTTGGTTAGTAGAGTTTGTGACTCATCAACAGAAGCAAGTTGTGTAATCCTGCTCTAAATATTGTTGGAATCAGCGAGTTCAGAGAAGTTATTTCTGGTATTAATTGCTGAGGCAGGACAAAGATTGAGATATACATAGAAGATCCCGACTATCACTTCTTTAATGAAGTAATCTTATGATTTTCTGAAAGTATTGGTTGAGTAGGAATGGAAAAGACATAAATTATTAAAAAGAATAAATATTATTATTAAACCATTAAAAATCTTTATTTTTCAGTTGCTATTTAGAATAAAATTAAGGAGTAGTAGTAGAAGTAGCAGTAAAGTCACTAATTAAAATGCAAAGTTAGATGTATCAAAATAATTTTGAAATAAATAATCAATCATAAATATTATTTACAACTATTACCTTTATAGAACAATCATTTATCTTTTAAATAATAAAAGCATAAAAACATTCATTTTTGTCTGAGTCTCAAAGACTAAGTGTTCTAAAATATATATATATCAAAAGTTGGAATATTTCTTAATTCATATCCATTATTTAGAACAAGGAATATGTGTTTGAGTACTATTTTTCTACAAAAGTAACTTCTTGCTATTTAAGCTTACTTTCTTAGAGCTTAGCGAATCCGTTCATAACATGAGGATCATTTTTATTTAATAACTTTGTTGAAGTTTATCCAAGATTGATAATGATTTAATATCAATTTTACATAATCAAGTTTAATTTAAATTTTATTTATTCATAAAATGGCATAATTGTTATATTATATTTCCCATCTTGGATTTGATCAATAATGTCATATCTTTATAGTAATTTATTAAAGCTTCTTTTTAAAAGCTTAATCAAAATTCAAGTGATAGCTATTGTCTTAATAAACTGTCAAATGAAAACTAATATATTTTCATTTAAGAGTTACAATAAATTATGGAAGATCTTTAATTAAAAAAAGCTATTCCTAATTGTTAAACACCCCCCCTAAAATAGTATTTACAGTAGTCACTATTTTTATATGAGAATATTTTAATCATTTAAAACAATAAAGTTTATTCTTTGTCGTTTTCTGTTTTATCTCTCCAAAGGGTTCAATAGATTAAACGGATATCTGAAAAAAAGAGTGGAGTCTGTTAATCTAATGTTTTGCAACATAATAATAAAAGAATAAAAATTATTTAACTTATAAGTTTTATGGTAACTATTATAATTCTAATTACTATTTATATTTAATAATATATTGATGTATCAATCATATTCCTGATTAATTCTCTTTAATTTGTAATTATTATGAGTATGAATCAAGTTATATATCATTATAAGAATCCTTAAGTCATTTGTGCTAATTAGCATTTAGCTTTTCAGTTAAGTGAATTAGGTTTGTGTAAGTCTAGATATGCAGTGGGATTGATGACATTTTAATTTGCATCTTTGCAGTCTGTTAGATTAAAGGAGTTTTAATCTATAAAAGTACATTTTTAATGAAATTAAAAAATTTATTAATTACGATAAATAATAATATATTAGTTTGAGATTTACAAGAAAAGTAATGATATCTCATTTGGCACCGATTTGTGATTTACAAAAAAAAAAAATTAAAAAAATTAAATTTAATAGCTATAAGTTTGTTAAAGCAGTGCTTACGCAAGAAAGTCACTATTCAAAAAGACTCAAAAGCTAGGTGAAGGAAAACTTTAGTATTTCAATGGTGTAAGAAATGAAGGAAAACGGAGGAACAATAAAGCTATTTCCTCTTTGCTGTCTTTGCTAACATCAATATGAATACTATTATTTATCAAGTATTTATTTAATAAATTATCTATATATAAATTATTATTTCAATTCGAGTTGTTCTTTGTCATCAATCTTATTAAACCAATAATATCAATAAGTTTCATGTCTTAAAAACTTCTAAATATGCATTAGCCTTTGAAAATGATGTGTAGATGTAGTAGATTATATGTAAAGTGTAAATGAAAGACATTGATGTAATCATACCCAAAAAGTAGAATAAATTCTATTTAATGGCACAAATTGTGAAATAAAATGTCATTATTAAATGAATAATTTGAACTTGAATTGCAAGCATATCTAGAATTTATTCGGAATATGAAATAAAAATAGATTTTAAGAAATAGAAGTCGAGTTAACCAAATTTGGTTTATGATTGTATCTTGTTGTGTCCTAGCACAATCATTTTATCAATAAATTATTGTTTTATATATTGATAATTATTGGATTAACTGCAAAAAAATATATAGTAGTAATAAATCCAAGCATATTATCAAAAAGTATCTTGTTATTAAGATTGTCATAATTGGCTTACAATAAGAATATATTCATAAATTTGCCAAGTAGAATATTAACTATAAAGATTGCACAAATATTTTTAATATGATTTTGAGATAAAATTTTATTTACAAATTAAATCAAAAAGTTTTTATTTTGAGTTATCTCGTTATATTATATTAACTATTTTTTAAAATAAATATACTTTCATTTATATTATATATAGTGTCACGATTTATTTTTAATTTTAAGTCCAATAATAATTTCTTATATTTGAATCTAATCCTTATGATTAGATAGATATTTATATAACAAATAATATAAGTTGTTTTATAAAATCTGGAAAGAAATCTTATTAAATTACTAGTTCATATATTAATGAAATAAAATTGCTCACATAAAATTATATTACAAGTATGACTGTTTCTAAATATAAATAAAATTCTTATATTATATATTTCTATTTTTGATTATTCATAAGAATTATTTCTGAGAAAAATTTAGAATTGAATAATATCAAAATCCATTAATTATATGATTTTATAAAATGTTGATGATTTATTTTGAAGTTGGAATTTAGTTTGTGTCCCCTTAAATTAAAACATTTAAAATGTCTTTAAAGTTATTCATAGTCCCCGATTCAATCAGCTCTTTTGCAAGCTGAGATACAGACTTCAGATGATCTGTAACCTCTTAGAATTTCTCACCTGCTAGCTGATGCAATATTATGACAAGGAGAGAGTAGTTATCTCTCCAAGGCTCTGCACTTATAGAACCCAAAATGTTAGCCTTATTAATATAGGGACATAATTTTGAATCTGTTTAAAATGTTTGGGTTCCTTAAAATTGAGTTCTCGAAAAATTACTGATCGTACTGTAAGAGCTATCATCAAGATTGATTTTGATATTCTGAGGTTTTAAATAGAGATGAACAATATTGAAATCATGGAGCTTAGCTATTGCTATAGCTGCACTAACTATGCATCTCCATGTAACAACTCTACGATGCTGGAGATTCAGGAGATCTCCTAAGTTGAAGTCATAGCCCTTAACCCAAACTAGCAAATAAGTAGCGCTAAAATATATCTTGGTAATGTTATTTAATTATTAAATTTTGTGTTTCTCTAAATTGAGTAGCCATTAAATGTCTCGTTAAACTCTATCGAGATAGAGTGCATCTTATTTTAAGCTGACTATTTAATGTCTAGCTAAGTGATTATATGTGAGAGCAGGTCTTTTCTAAATCAACTCTTCTATAG
>ARYC01013336.1:0-13693 GCA_000711775.1 Oxytricha trifallax
TTCTCAGACTTGAGATCCCTGTGAACAAAACCTAACTTATGAAGCTCTTTGATAACCTGTATAGTTTAGGTTGCTATTAATGCAAGCTATCTATGATTTCTTTATTCAGTTATGAAATCTCTGAGGGTTATTTCAAATAGTGGGAGTCTGAAAGCTACATGATCTTTGGCAATTAGAACAGCATCTAGCTTTATTACGTATTTGCACTCTTTAAACTTTGCCTGAGTGAGTACTTAATACTCATTAGTAAACACCATTTAATACTTATCATCACTCAGGAGATAGTTGAAGGGATTTACTTTGTAAGCATAACTGATGATCCTTGATAACTTTCTTGTCATAATAATCCTCTAGAATTAGGTAGCTTTAGAGAGAAGTATCTAAATCATGCAAGTACTGGAATTTTCTTGTATTATATTTTAATCATAATTTTAGTGACCTCTGATGCTAAGAGATTGCGTGCGATCCTCACCTACTCTAATTTACTTGCTTGTTAAAGCTCAGCAACTTAAAGAGGTTTCCTTGCTTTTCTTTGTTGAGCAACTTCAGTTGAGTGTCTTAACCTTCAACTTCTATCTCTTTCTTTTGGGCTTTTAAAAGATGCTTCTTTAAGTCTCTTGTGTGAGAGTACTGTTTATGGCACTCAAAGCAATCATACTTTCCATCAACTTTGTCGTGCTTTAAGTATAAAGTAGGCTTAGCTTCCTTATGGACCTTCATATGCCTGTACCAGCTAGATTTATTAGTAAAATCTCTTTCACACTTCTCACAAAAATATACTTCAACTTCCTCTGCTTACATTGAAATTTCATTTCTAACTTTCTCCTCCTCTTTCTGGTAGTTCTTTATGAGAGTTCATCTTACAGCTATCACACTTTTTATTGCTGCCAAAGGTAAGTCTCGTTTAATTTGATGGAAGTGCTGTTGTTGTTTTTCTTAAAATGTTAGCGCTCATATTTAAATTTGAATTTAAAATTATAAAACTGCCTCTATAACTGAGAGCTTATATGAGAGCTTTGCAAGGCTTTAAGTTTCAAGGAAAGTTTTTAGAGTATTAGAGAAGAATTGTGAGTGTTAAGAGACGATCCAGCTCTAAATATGGGTGAGGAACTAACCATTTTTACTTTCAATAATAAGTTGATTATAGTACGTACCGATTTAGGAGGTGCACCTAATAAGTACGTACTGCTTTAGGAGGTATTTTGTGATTTTATGATTAAAATTAGGGTGCTCCTAATTAAGTACTAGCTTTAATTAATGCTCCTAATAAGGTTCTAGCATTTTATGAGCTGCTCCTAATTAAGTACGTACCAATTTAAATTTAAAAATATGGAACTATAACAGTAGAAATTGATATCAATCTCTCAAGTTTGAAACCAGTTCACTAAACCTTCTCCATATCCTTCTTAGAGGTCGACCTCCTATAGGATGCCCATATTTAATAGTAAGTTTTACAGAGGTAAATAATTGAAATCAATAAACTTAAATTTGAATATCATTTCTTAGATATTTTTTTGGGTTTGGTTGGTAAACAAGATGGAGTCAATGAATGATGTAATGAAAAGAGTGCAAGCACAAGAATTGATTCAGAGATTTAGAAGCAAGGAGGATTTGCGCCGCTACCTGGTGCAGCAAGGTTATGAACTCATAGTAACTCATCTTGATTATGTAGTTGGTTTGTTCTTGCCAACGATGGAAGGTACCAAAATTTCATTTCTAAGGGCGATACTCTGCGAAGAGAAGAAAGCATTGAAAACTTAAGATGTAAAGTTTGCAGTGATTCCAAACTATCCAGAAATTTCAGTGACTAATTTATATGATGATGCTATGAACGACCCAGAGGTTTCGCTGTAGCTGCCTACTAAGAAGCAGTTGTCAAATAAACTGCCTGAAAGAAACTATTTCTTTGGCATACTTGCAACAATTAAAGGTGATTACTTGAAAGAAATTATTCAAGAATCTCATAAGAAAAGGTACAGCATCTCTTCAGAAGATAAGGACAGACAAGGGATAAAGATAAGTGAGAGCTGGCTATCAGAGCTGCAGAAGCACCCTTATATTTCAAGTAAGATTTATAGCTTAACTCTTTGGAAAAATCTGGTACAAGCATCTTCTTGATGAAGGAATAGAGCAAGCTTCACAGAGAGCGAAAGTCGCAGACAAAGTATGAAGTCAGCAAGAGAATTTATTCAAATATTTAGCCTCCAGAGTCAATGAACATAGATGCTGGAGCGAGCAGCAAGAGAAGAAACTTAGGGAAGGAAGCAAGAAGTAGAAGAAAAGAAAGAGAAGCCAGCTCCCTCTAAAGAATTTTAAATGTGACTTATATATTCATTAACTTAACTACAAAACTTATTTATATACATTCAATCTCCCTTCTTTAGCACACTTTTAAACCAATTAATTATCTACTCTCTTCGCTGAGCTTTTAATAAAGTCTAATGTATCGATAGGTAGGTCATACATCAAGTGGTATAGCAGCAGTTTCTTGTAATGACCTTTTAATATACCCCAGTAGAACTCAATTCCATTAAAATAGGGACTGTAAGGACGTTGAACACTGGCGTTATTCTAAGTTGCACATAACTCTTCCTTGTTTCTTTAGTCTTATGAACAAAAAGATTATCAACAAATAGTATAATCTCTTATTCAAGGTACTTCTCTCTCAGCTGCTCTAAAAACTTAATATACTGCTCTGTCTAAATAGAGCGAGGATGAATAACAAAAGTTTCTAAACCAGCATCCTCGCTAATACCTCCAAGAATTGCCATTGTTTATACCTTGACTTTCTAGTCATATACTTCTATGTTGCAATGCCTCTTATACCAAGACTTCTAGATGAAAGTGTTAAAGGTAAACACAGCCTCGTCAGCATGAATAAACTTAATATTATTCTATTAGGCCCTCTGCATTTAATTATAAATATAATATAAGGTGTTGTTGTAAAATGGCAGAGTGAAATCAATCACTCTCTTGATACGATTCACACCTTTATAAGAGATACCATTTCGTTTATAGATGTTAGCTATAGACTGAGCAGAGATCTGCAACTCAGGGAATTGGCGATGAAACATAGTAGCTCGTTGGTCTAAAGAGAAGTGAGCCCAATACTTCAAAGTTCATAAGATAATCAATATGCTTCTATAGAAACTTTTACTACCTCTTAGGCTTAGAATTTAGCTACTATTGCTTTAATTATAGTGCTAAAAGACAGTGGGAGCGAACAGTTGACAGACTTCGCTTTAAGAGCAGCGCAATAGACTTATAGTTCAGTACTGGTTTGACTAATTCACTGTATATATCACATCCATAGCGCAGTTTAAAAACTAAATCTATATAATCTTCATCATAAATAGACCCCAAAAGCTTGCTATTTTTGTCTCGCATTTAATTAATAACCCCAACCCCTAACAAATTCCCTACAAATCAAAGCACTTATAAACCTCATTAAGGGGTTTTGGGGTTTTGAATCAACTGCATCGAATTTGATCCATTTCAAAGAAAAACCAGGCCCAACTTTGAATTTGAATGTATCTCTTAACTTGTAGTTTATTGTGACAAACTAATTTTCTGAATCAGGCATAATATTTATTCTTGTGGTTTGAGAGTACTGATCTCTCATTAGTGATTAATATTCTTAAAATGGGTATTGCTTTAGCATGAAATGAGGTAGATAATATGTGTTAATAAGCAATATGTCAATATGACATTCTAAATAAGGGGCCCCCAGTTCTTCTGCTAATAAAAGAGCATCTTAAATGGAATACAAAGGATAATCTAATGACCCACTCATTTCAGATGGTGGATTGTCTACCTAGTATTCCTGTACACTTTTAACATAAATAGTGAAGTTTTATTGATTTTCCTTTAATACACAGCTTCCATAAGAGATACTTCTATCGTCTTTAAGCAGATAGTAACCTGAATTACACGAGAGGCATTGATTTTACCCTGAACCTGCACATTCAAAGCATGAACTATCACAATCGATACAAGTACTTGATTCTACCATCCCTCTCATAGAATAAATTGTCTCACCATATCTCCCTATCCCACAATTTGAAGTACAGAGACCTGATACTTAGTCTACAAAACTATCTAAGCAGCCTGTAGTTTATTGAAATGTAACTTCATTTGTAAATTGATCAACATTAAATGAACATCTCACTGCCTCTGGATAATTTAAAGAAAATTAATCACACTCTAAATTAAGTTATTTAAGTAAATTTTTTACAATAGCATCTTTTTTAGCTGTTAATTTCAACGATACTGTACCCATATGCACAGTTTAAGCATTCATATTATCCTAGAGCATCTAAGCATATTTCCCCATCAACATCTATAGTAGATTTAGATAAATCAATCTGATTTACTAGGTTAACAATAGCTTTGGAATCTAGCAGCAGTTGAATTATAAAAACTTGAATCTAAGAAATATCCAGGCTTGCATTTAAGGCAATTAAAATTATCTGAAAAATCAAATAATTCACAGTTAAAATCCCGTTATATCAAAGGATTAAAAAAAGGGATTTAAGTCTCTAAATTAAAGTTATATTTTAATTGGTGTAAATAATTAAAATATTTTTGCTAATTATTAAAACTACTAAATGGATTAATTGTTCGTAAAATAAATAAATCAGGGAGCTAATATTTGATTTTAGAATAAACTTATATAAAGAACGTTATTCATTTTTATTAAATATTTCCCACCTCACAATACTCTTTCTTAAATACAAATCAGATTATAAAATCGGAGCTGTAATCAGAGGTTGTTAATGGCTCTAAAAAATATA
This sequence comes from Oxytricha trifallax, assembly GCA_000711775.1. NCBI lineage: Eukaryota > Ciliophora > Spirotrichea > Sporadotrichida > Oxytrichidae > Oxytricha > Oxytricha trifallax. The sequence goes on from ARYC01013336.1 coordinate 4,794, forward strand.
AAAATGCGATAAGTTACAACAAAAGTCTGACTAATCACTAGTTACTAAATACTTTGAGTTTACATTTGAATCACATTATAAGCATTAGGAAGGATCAGTTGACGAGCAAGTTTAGCATTAATCAGGATTTTCACATTCTAAATTTACATGTTTAGTTTATTTATGTATTAAATCATTTATAGAATTAGGGCGCTTAGCCCTTTTTTCACAAGTAAATATATTTTTGTGAGAAAAAAATAGTTTCAATTTTTTGACATTTTATAAATATTCCAAAATAGAAATGGAAGTACCTATAAAATAGGAAGTTATTAAAATTTGTTAATTATTATATTTTAAAGCAAAAATATAAATATTAGCCCAATCATTTAAATTTAAAATTAATTAAATAATAAAACTTACTAATACAAATAGAAAATCAGCTATTTAAATACTGTGGTTAATAAATATCTGCTTGTACTCTCGAATATCCTTTTTATTAATTCTCTCCAGGACATATTTCACATCCAGTAATTATATTGCATGATTAACATCCATGCCCACACCCTATATTTAATATGAAATAAATTTGTTCCCAAGTTTAATTAGCAAGTAATATTTTGTATATAATTTGCATTTAAATCAATTAATCAAGTTAATCGTTATCTAATACTATGATAATCTGAATGCTTTTTTAAAATTGGGGGAGGATGTTTCCTCCATCAGTTTAGTTTTATTCCCTCCCCATACTGAAGTTTCCTGCCTAAACATTTAAATTTTTATAATTTTTCAATAATTACATAATATAATACCTTAACCATATATAGACCAACATTTTAGTATATAAATTCAAGGTCTATATTATCTATTATCTCTTTTAATATTAAAAACAATATTGAATTAAAATTTTAAATCAATAATTAATGTGATTTTCAAAAAAATTTGGAAACTCTAACAATGTAGAAAGGATATTGGATGTCAAAGTATGAATAATTAAATCATTATTTATTAGTAAAATTTATTTTAGTATATAAATTATATAATTTTATGTGTGTTGCAAGAAACTACACCCAAAATGTTGTTATTAAACTTACATTGGCACTCTTTAGTCATAGGATTATTTAAATACGAGGAATGTGCTCTTGTACAATCTTCAACACAAAATGAATAATGCTTTTTAAATAAATTAAATATTTTAAATTCAATAGATAATAAAATTTGAATATTAACAAATGATTTAATCATTTAATCCAAATTGAGAAATAATTTAATCAATATGTATAAATCATGAACATTTAGTCTGCATAAAAGGATTTTTTTTATAATAACAGTCAATAAGTTGTGATCTAAATAATAGTTATATATAAATTATCAAGTAGTTTTATATTTTTAAAGCTTATTTGAAAAAAAAATCCTTTTAAAAGCTACATAAAAGAAAATTCTAAATAGAAATTGTCTTTCTAAATATAAATTATAGTAAAGATAATTTTAATTTTTTTAGTTTAAATGACAAATTATGCTCTGGTAGGACAAGTGAGTTTGTTTGATTTTTAAGTAAATAAAGGTTGGCAGCACATTTTGAGCAAGTCAAAAACATCAATCCTAATTTAGATGTTTCTTCACATTCAAGGCAACCGAATATTTGATCAAAACATTTTAAATCTAAATTACCAAATTAGTTGTTTTGTCAAGAAAATGAATAATTTAAATAATTTTCTATTAATAGTCTTAACATTTTCAAATAAAACATATCTTTCAAAATTTTTTAGGTTTTTATTCTAAATTATATTATAATGACATTTATTTACTTTTGCAAGTTGACTGTCCTGAATCATAAAACTCATCAATTTCACCTAGAACATAATTTAATGAGTGTTATTGCTAAAGTATATTGGTATGGGGAATTATAATAATTTTAATTTAGATATTTAATTTTATTAACAGTTAACCTTGTCCAAGCTATCGCATCCCTGGAGAAATAAATTAGTATTCTATATTAAAGTTCACTAATTATATATTTTTTATTATATAAGTAGTGCCATAATGCTTATTCTAGGACAAGGCTAACTATTACTAATAATATTCATTTCAATACTTGATTTAGATTCCTCAAATAAATTATGTCATAGCAAATATAATCCTTACAAGTTGTTGCATTTAACTGTCAGTTTATTATAAGTAGAGTTATGAGTTGAATAATAATAATAATAATAATAATAATATAATAATAATAATAATAATAATATAATCTAATAATTACTAAAATAATAAAAAATAATAATAATATAATAATATAATAATAAAATAATTAATAATATAATAATATTAATATATAATAATATAAAATAATATAATTAATAATTGAGTCTAGGGCCCGTCTGATAATGTTTACTATATATTAGGTCTAGCCTTTCATTTTAAGTAATCTGGTCTTCCTTAGACTTTTTTTGTCTTCATGTGGATATCCAGAATCTTCTTTCTCTTCCATCTAGTAACCCCTTTCCAAAATTTATTGTTGGTTACTTTCTCTCTTTGCCAGTTGTATAAAAAGACGCTCATGTCTTCTCCTTTTTTAATCTTTAGTTCTATTTTATGGGTGCCTCCAATTTGGACACTTTTGGGTTTAGTTCTGAACATTGAAATTTATTGTAAATGTGGGAAGATCTAATTCTTAAGTTGGTCATAGCCATACATTTTGGCGTCAGCATAGAGAACAATCAAGGTGTTTTCTGACGTTGATTTTTGAATATTAAGATTGATCTTTGTGAAGTCTGGTGTTACAAAAAGTTTAAATTCATCTTTTTCCTCCGTGTTTAGTTCATGCCAAAATTTATTCTTTAGTTTGGCGAAGTACCATTTAACTTATTAGTTTGACAATAGTGATAAATTTTTGAGAATTATATCATCCATTTAGTATTTAGTGTCGTAGTACTCTGAACTGAAGTTACTTTTGGAGTCTATGATTGACTTCATGAATGGTATGGACCTTGCCTAGGTTCAGTTTGATTTCTGTGCTAATCTGATCAGATGATATAATACTGGTCAGGCTTTTCTGATGTGATACGTCATTGGTAGTAGATATGAACTTAGGTTTGTTTCCGGCTTTGATTGGCGTGTCTAATTGAATCGGCATGTCTTCTGCCATTTCTACGTCTTCAAACACTGATCTTTCTCTTTGTTCCACTATTGGTTGTTGTATTCTTACTTGTGGTTATGGTGGTCTATGTTTGATGCCTCCTTAGTTGACTAGGTTTTCAAGTGAATTAATAGCTAGGTTTGCTACTTTGAAGGTAGATTCCTGTATTACCTAGGGTTATTTAATAGTGAAGGCAAATTAATGGATTAGGGCCTAGAATCTTTCTTCTCTGAAGTGGTATTCGAAGTTTTTGTTCTTTGTGGCTATCGCTATGTCGTGGATGTGGCCTAGTTCTTTAGTTTAGTTATACTTCTAATTTTTTAGGATCATAACGAAAAGTAAGTTAATATTTGACTAGAAAGCGTTTATGCATTTAATTTGTTAGCCTTGTAGCTCTTCTTGACTTAGTGGAATTGATTCGTTTAATATTACGTCTGTTGTGTCCCTGCATTTTTATACTAGGGAGAAAAAGCTGGTCTCTTTTATTGAGACTTCATCTATTACCTTCTTGAGGTTTAGAATGTTTCAGTCTTAGCTTTCATGATTGCTGGAAGTGAAGTCCATCTCATGTTGTTTCTTTGTAACTAGATGTTATCAAGTTAACTGATGTTTTAATGGGGGGTTAAGGCTACTAAGATTTCTTAGCCGAATTTTGTATTTGAAAGATACTTTTTACTTTCATTTATCTGTTGTTTTATTAATCCACCCCATTATCTTCAAAAAGAAGTTGGTTTGTCCCTTTGGTGTATTTTAGAGTGAGTTATTTAAACCCCTTCTTTAAGTTACGACTCATTTAGGACAACCTATCTATTAACTTTCTTAGTTAATTATATGGTATTTATTATGAGTTGAATAGTGAGAAAAAATATTTTCATCTAAGGTGGCTTCTTTAAATTTGATTTTCTTTTTAATTATTTTAAATTTATAGCATTATTTTAAATTTATAGCATATTGATTAAATTATTATGGTCAATAATAAACTACTATTTATTCATTTTAATGCAAATAATATATAAATTAGGGCTGATAAAAAAAATTTGAATTAATTAGTTATTCAAATTATATAAGTAGCTTTTTACTTAAATTGTATCAAATACACAAATTTTATTTAAATAATAATATATTGGAATGATAAAGGCTTATTAGTGATAAGGAGGGGGTTAGTTCCCCCTCTAAAAAGTAGTTTTCTTTTCCCTTTATAAAAAATTTAATTTTATAACCAATCATGAACAAACTCCACAAACCCAAACTTCACTAATTTATGAATTATATATATAGAATTTTATAGTTTATAGTATTTATTGAGACAATTGATAATTATAACTTGGTAATTGTATTTAAAAAACAATTGTGTATAGGGAGCTGCGAAATTGAAGGAGCAATTTATATGTTTCTTCTATAAAATTTAGTAAATAATATATAATTTAATGTTTGGCCGAAAGCTCCCCCCTTACGAGCTATTATTTTAAGATAATATATTAAAAAACAGAATTATTAAATGGTTATTTTTTTTAATATATTCTGGCATTTTAATTTCTTTATGGAATCTCTTTTGAAATATTACCTCATATTTATAAATAATGCAGCGCCTAACCTTAATTACTATTTCTAACAATAATTTATAAATTATAAAGGATTAAATTCGTTTAAGTATTTCTTTTTTCAATTCCTTCTATTTTAATAATTGATCGAGCAATAAATTTTTTAATATATTGTTCAATTTAATTTGTCAGCATTCGAAATTTTCAAAGTCAGATAACTTATATTTGATAGGAAAAAATGTTTTTTTATAAAATGCTAAATAAAAGAAATTATCTGTAATACTATCCTTATTTGTTACTTTATTCTACAAAATATACTTTTATTAATAAATTATTAATTTATGAAATTCAATCAGTAGTAAAAATTTATAAATTATAAAAATAAGAAAGAGTGTAGTAGTTGCTTAATTTAAACTATTAATGATCTTAGAAATCATAATAATTAATCAATAATATTAAAAATAAATATTTATATTACTTATAAAAAGGTATAAAGTAATTATAATATAAATAAGGTTCTTTTTTAAAAAATTTTAAAATATAAAACATGTTGACAAATTTTATTATAAAAATGTAAAAAACACCAGTTTTATTTTAATTATAACTTTTATATATAAAGAGAGTTTTAAAAACCATTATTTTAGTGGATTTTTCATTAAACTACAGTCGTAGTATTTTAATTTTCACAAAAAAATATTAAAAATAAAAATTTCTTATTTATTACTAGCTTTGTTTTTATTTATTGAATTGGAATCTTTTTATTATTTTCATTTTATATTTAAAATAAAATTTTATTAAGAGAAATAAAATCAATTTTTAAATTGTGAAAATATAAATGATTATTTTAATTAAATTTAAAATCATATAAACTTATTAGCAGTATTCCTCTTATCATTGATAAATTTGTCTTTAATATAATTCTTCTTAGTCATATTCTCAATTGTTTTCTTGAGAGCTTAGTCTGGGTTTGTGTAGGTCTGATACTTGCTCATATCGTCAGCTATACGCTTCGCTTGTTTCTTAAATTTCTTGGTCTTTTTATTCATATCTTCTTCATCTCCACTCTCTTCATTTATGTAGTTGTTCTTTTGAATTTAATCAACCTAGTTGTCTTTATTGAAAAGTAGAACTTAATTAGATCTTGAAGTTATTCCTCTAGATGAGTTTGGCATTGAATTTTAGTATGACTATAGGTTATTCTTAAGTTTGAGATCTTATTAAGATCTATCAAGTTTATTTTAATTAAAAACCATAGAACCATATAGGTTTAGATTTCTTGGGGTACCAATTGTACTTTTAATCTATGATCTAGGATCAAATCCTCTTTAAGTCTCTGCAAAGTTACCTTCTAGTTCTTAATTCTTTTCACCTTAAGGTTCTTTGAAAAAATCAAAATTAATTTACTAATGAGGCTAATTATCCAATTCTTCTTCTGAGATTTACAAATTGCTTTATTAATAAGCTTAACCTTCATCAATTAAATTAAGTTATGGTAATAGGTTTTTCATTTCGAGCTTTTCTAAGTCATTCTATTATTTTTCTTTTTCAAATTTATCCAGAAAGTCATTAAATTTTTATTCTTCATCATCTTCAGTTTTAACCTTTAAGTCCATATTTTCATTATTTACTAATTCTGATTTTAGTTCTTGTGTTTCAACCCCTTCCAACTATAGTAACTCTTCTTATATTAATTGAAAATTATCATTAACATTCAAGTTTTATTCTATATCTGTGAGTTTGTTTAGAAACTAATAGTTAGCTTAATTTTAAGTTTTACTACCACTTCTATTATTTTAATCAATCTTTGATGAATTACTTTCCAATTCTTCAATAGAATTACTTTTATTTGAAAGTTTGCTTAAATTTTTTTTATCATACTTTTAATCTAATTCTTATGTACTATCATTGATGTCTTAGTTTTCTATACTCATTTATAATCTATTGCTTACTCGTTCATGATCATCTACATTTTAAATTACTTAAACTTATTATTGCTAAGAATTCTTTGATTATGTTCCATGAAGGCTCGCAACTTAATCCAAATTCGTGTTACTTAATTAAAATTAAGGCTAATCCTGACTTTTTGGGGTTTATGATTTCAAAATGAGATATGATTGAGAAGAAGAGCTTCGAACATTATTATCTTAACTTTACATTTCTTATTGTTACTAATCATTAATTTAAGATTCATTTTCAGGAATGTAAGATTCTTAACTTTTTAATGCATTTAGAATAGATTTTAATTGAATATAGCTTAAATCACTGTCTTTTTATTGATTAAAATCTAGATCTATAGGGACTTCATCGTTTGTATGATCATTCATTTTTAACTTTAATTTCTCATACTCTTTTTTAGAATCATAAATGTTTTTCTTTATGACTTGATTCTATCGTTCAAATTGATTCTTAAACTTACTTTTGATCTTTCTTTTTAACTTTTTTTATCTTGGACTCACGATTATATTCAAAACCCCAAAACCCCTTAGTGAGGTTTATTAGTGCTTTGATTTGTAGGGTATAGTTGGGGTCTTATTGGGTTAGTAGAGAAATTAGGCCAAATTCAAAATGAGAAATAGAAATTAGCAAAATTTACGGTCGATTAATGATGAAAAATATTTAGATTTACTGCTTAAGCTTAGGTATGGTACGAGTATTAATATAGACTAAGCCAAACCAATACTAAATTATGCAGCAATAGAAAAGTTATTACGCAAGAATGCCTCAACTGTTAGGTATCACTGCTTGCTAGCTGTTTAGCATTATAATTCTGGTTGTTGAACCCATCCTGCAAGAAAATAAAAGTTCTATCAGGCTCATATTGACTTCCTCTGCGACTCGAAGACTTTGAAGTATTGGGCACACTATACATTAGACTAGCGACCTGTGATATTTCATCGAAAGTTTCCTGACATGCCTATCTCTCCTTAGACTATAGCCAATATTTATAGAAGAAATGGTATTACTTTCAAGACCGTCAACAGAGTGAAGAGAGTGATTGATTATACAGTGCCATTTTATAGTAATAATTTAAACTACATATATGATTAAATGCAGAGAGCTATTACAATAACATCAAGTTCATACACGCTGATAAACTGTGTTTACCTTCAACACCTTTATAAATAAGTCTTGGTATAAGAAGTATAATAATATAGAAGTCTATGATTAAAAAGTGAAGGTAGACACCCATGCAATTTAGCTGGTATAAGTGAAGATTCAGGCTTAGAGAGTTATATTACTCACCCTCGCTCAATTAAGCGAGAGTAGTATATAGAGTTCCTACATAAGCTCAGAGAGAAGTATTGCAAACAAGAGATCATCCTGTTTGTTGATAACCTCTCAGTTCATAAGACTAAGGAGTCTAAGAAAGCTTATGAAGACCTAAACATAACTCCTGTTTAAAACGTTCCTTATAACCCATAATTTAATGGAATAGAAATCTACTGGAGTAAATCAAGACTCACTACAAGAAGCTGCTACTGTATCATCTTATGCATGACTTCCCTATCAATACAGTAGACTTAATTAAAAGCAGCTGTAAGAGAGTGAGCGTAGATAAGACAACAATTTGTGAGAGAGAGGGAAGAATGAAAGTTTATAAATAAGTTTTAGATTTAAAGGAATGAATAAATTCACATATTAAACTAAACCATAAAGGGGTTTGGCTTCTCTTTCTTCCTCTTCTTATGGCTTGCTTGGGCCCATATTTCTTCTCTTAGTGCCAGCTCCTACATCTATGTTAATATCATCTGGTTTTTAAACATCATTATAAAGCCTCTTGCTCACCTCATAAATTGTCTGCGACTTTCTTTCTCTGTGAACCTTAACATACTCTTTCATAAGATATATACCAGTGCAAGATTTTCCAACAAAGTTATATGTCAAAGCTTACTTGAAAGATAAGAATGCTTCTTAAGTTCCTCTAGCCAAGCTGAGCTTATTAAATGCCCTGCTTTTTCTTCAGGAGAGATAGAATATCGTTTCTTATGTGCTTCTTCAATTATTTCTCTGAGATACTCCTCATTTATTGTACCAAGAACACCAAAGAAAAGTTCCACTCTGGTAGTTTATTAGAGAGTTGTTTCTTGGTAGGAAAGTAAACTACCACTTCCTCATCTAACATGGCATCCTCATAAAGATTAGTGACTGAAATCTCAGGGTAGTTGGGAATTTCGATAAGTTTAATCTCTTGATTTTTAAAAGCTTTCTTCTCCTCACAAAGTATTGCTTTCAAGAATGAAATTTTG
>ARYC01013337.1:0-11527 GCA_000711775.1 Oxytricha trifallax
AATGTTTTGACTTTTTCAAAATCTTTCCAGGGCCGAACCCTTCCCTGCCAAAATGCAGCATCTAATTTATTTCTCCTAAGAGCACCTGAAAATATCGATTCTAGTTATTTAATCCTTTTTTAGCACGAATATGAAATGCTTTATGTTATATCTTCACAAAGCGCAAAGTTATAGGCATTTAAAGTTGTTTTGTTGTAGGTATAGATTAGGAAGTATGTTAAACATAGGGTTTAAAGATTTTCAAATCAGAATTTCATGAATTGAACTTGAACATATTCAAAGTACTTAATTAATGTTACTATATTCTTATAATCTTTTTAAAAGCACAAATTTCTTATGCAATAGCTTTCTACACTTATAAGATTCGTTCTACTATAACAAACTAAATTAAAGCACAATTGATTTAGCAAAAGCTTTTTAATCAAAATTCAATGAATTTAAATCTAGGCTTCTTTATAAAATGACAAAAATCAGGTTCATTAACGAAAAGTCAAATCGGACGTTATCATTTCCAAGAATTATTGTTTTATATAAACAGAATTTATTTAAGACTACCATAATTGTATTAACACTATCAAAATTGATTTTGTCCTTTCAAAGTATTTTGAATCGGTATTTTCAACTTTGATACCGCATTTTCAATTTTGGTACCTTAATTTTCTTAATAGGTTACTTTCACAATAAATTTGAGGATTTTAAATATTTCTTCCCAAGAATTAAATGGAACTAACCTTTTTCAACTAATTAAAGTATTTTTTATATATAACATGGGATCTCATTTATAATGCTATCTATTATTCCATTTGTTAAAATAATAATACTTTTATATAAATATTTATTTATAAAAAGTACAAAATAATTTATTTGAGTTGACAACAATCCCATTAATGATTGCTTGTTAGAAGTAAAATAGCCCCCGCATTATATTTATCTGGATATTTAGACCTCGCTGAGAACGAATATCGAATCAGAATCGATTTATCTTAAGAACTCTCGGAGATACAGCCATTTTAATTATAAATAGGATGACATGATCGTAACTTAAGGAGGCTGATTTTAAGGATTAAAGGGTGTTTGGAAAGAGACACTGAAGTTCATGGTATGACCTGGAATCAAGCAAGTCCACTAAATTTGGGCTCCTGAACATGAGTGAAACACCGGAACACTAATTATTAAGTCATTTTCTAAAGTTAAAGTGGGGTCAATATGTCAATGTTATGACTTATTCAAAATCTTTCCAGGGCAGTACCCTTCCCCGCCAAAATGCAGCTTCTAATTTATTTTTCCTAAGAGCACCTGAAAATATCGATTCTAGTTATTTAAACCTCGCTCAGCACGAATATGAAAATTCGTTTAATCAGATCTTCAAAAAGCGCAAAGTTATGGGCATTTGAAGTTTTGTTGTAGGTATAGATTAGGAAGTATGTTAAACATAGGGTTTAAAGATTTTCAAATCAGAATTAATTGAACTTGAACATATTCAAAGTACTTAATTAATGTTACTATATTCTTATAATCTTTATAAAAGCACAAATTTCTTATGCAATATCTTTCTACACTTATAAGCTTCGTTCTACTATAACAAACTAAATTAAAGCACAATTGATTTAGCAAAAGCTTTTTAATCAAAATTCAATGAATTTAAATCTAGGCTTCTTTATAAAATGACAAAAATCAGGTTCATTAACGAAAAGTCAAATCGGACGTTATCATTTCCAAGAATTATTGTTTTATATAAACAGAATTTATTTAAGACTACCATAATTGTATTAACACTATCAAAATTGATTTTGTCCTTTCAAAGTATTTTGAATCGGTATTTTCAACTTTGATACCGCATTTTCAATTTTGGTACCTTAATTTTCTTAATAGGTTACTTTCACAATAAATTTGAGGATTTTAAATATTTCTTCCCAAGAATTAAATGGAACTAACCTTTTTCAACTAATTAAAGTATTTTTTATATATAACATGGGATCTCATTTATAATGCTATCTATTATTCCATTTGTTAAAATAATAATACTTTTATATAAATATTTATTTATAAAAAGTACAAAATAATTTATTTGAGTTGACAACAATCCCATTAATGATTGCTTGTTAGAAGTAAAAATAGCCCTTGCATTATATTTATCTGGATATTTAGACCTCGCTGAGAACGAATATCGAATCAGAATCGATTTATCTTTAGAACTCTCGGAGATACAGCCATTTTAATTATAAATAGGATGACATGATCGTAACTTAAGGAGGCTTATTTTAAGGATTAAAGGGCTTTTGGAAAGAGACACTGAAGTTCATGGTATGACCTGGAATCAAGCAAGTCCACTAAATTTGGGCTCCTGAACAAGAGTGAAACACCTGAACACTAATTATTAAGTCATTTTCTAAAGTTAAAGTGGGGTCAATGTGTCAATGTTATGACTTATTCAAAATCTTTCAAGGGCCGTACCCTTCCCCGCCAAAATGCAGCTTCTAATTTATTTTTCCTAAGAGCACCTGAAAATATCGATTCTAGTTATTTAAACCTCGCTCAGCACGAATATGAAATTCGTTTTATCATATCTTCAAAAAGCGCAAAGTTATGGGCATTTTAAGTTTTGTTGTAGGTATAGATTAGGAAGTATGTTAAACATAGGGTTTAAAGATTTTCAAATCAGAATTTCATGAATTGAACTTGAACATATTCAAAGTACTTAATTAATGTTACTATATTCTTATAATCTTTTTAAAAGCACAAATTTCTTATGCAATAGCTTTCTACACTTATAAGATTCGTTCTACTATAACAAACTAAATTAAAGCACAAATTTCTTAAGCAATTGCTTTTTAAGCAACATTAATGAATTTAAATCTAGGCTTCTTTATAAAATAACAAAAGTCCCGGTCATTAACGAAAAGTCAAATCGTTATGGTTTCCAAGCGCTATTGTTTAATATATAAACAGAATTGATTTTAAGACTACCATTTTTAATCATGTTGTCAAAATTGAATTTGCCCTTTCAGAATATTATGATAAGCCATTTTGAATTCTGAAACAGCATTTCCAACTTTGCACTTCATTTTCTTATAAGGTTACTTTCTCACCATAAATTTGAAAATTATAAATATTCCTTACCATGAAATGAACTAAGCATTTTTCATTAATTAAAGTATTTTTGTTTTTATATAGCATGGGATCTAATTTATAGACAGCTATTTATTATCCCATCTGTTATAATAATAATAATAATAATAATAATAATAAAATTATTTTACAAAAGTACAAAATAATTTATTTGAGTTGACAACAATCCCATTAATGATTGCTTGTTAGAAGTAAAAATAGCCCTTGCATTATATTTATCTGGATATTTAGACCTCGCTGAGAACGAATATCGAATCAGAATCGATTTATCTTTAGAACTCTCGGAGATACAGCCATTTTAATTATAAATAGGATGACATGATCGTAACTTAAGGAGGCTTATTTTAAGGATTAAAGGGCTTTTGGAAAGAGACACTGAAGTTCATGGTATGACCTGGAATCAAGCAAGTCCACTAAATTTGGGCTCCTGAACAAGAGTGAACACCGGAACACTAATTATTAAGTCATTTTCTAAAGTTAAAGTGGGGTCAATGTGTCAATGTTATGACTTATTCAAAATCTTTCCAGGGCCGTACCCTTCCCCGCCAAAATGCAGCTTCTAATTTATTTTCCCTAAGAGCACCTGAAAATATCGATTCTAGTTATTTAAACCTCGCTCAGCACGAATATGAAATTCGTTTTATCATATCTTCAAAAAGCGCAAAGTTATGGGCATTTGAAGTTTTGTTGTAGGTATAGATTAGGAAGTATGTTAAAACATAGGGTTTAAAGATTTTCAAATCAGAATTTCATGAATTGAACTTGAACATATTCAAAGTACTTAATTAATGTTACTATATTCTTATAATCTTTTTAAAAGCACAAATTTCTTATGCAATAGCTTTCTACACTTATAAGATTCGTTCTACTATAACAAACTAAATTAAAGCACAAATTTCTTAAGCAATTGCCTTTTAAGCAACATTAATGAATTTAAATCTAGGCTTCTTTATAAAATAACAAAAGTCCCGGTCATTAACGAAAAGTCAAATCGTTATGGTTTCCAAGCGCTATTGTTTAATATATAAACAGAATTGATTTTAAGACTACCATTTTTAATCATGTTGTCAAAATTGAATTTGCCCTTTCAGAATATTATGATAAGCCATTTTGAATTCTGAAACAGCATTTCCAACTTTGGCACTCATTTTCTAATTTTTTTACTTTCACCATAAATTTGAAGATTTTAAATATTCCTTCCCATGAAATGGAATTAAGCATATTCACTAATTAAAGCATTTTTGTTTTTATATAACATGGGATCTCATTTATAAACTGCTATCTATTATTCCATCTGTTAAAATAATAATTCTTTTATATAAATATTTATTTTTTACAAAAGTACAAAATAATTTATTTGAGTTGACAACAATCCCATTAATGATTGCTTGTTAGAAGTAAAATAGCCCCCGCATTATATTTATCTGGATATTTAGACCTCGCTGAGAACGAATATCGAATCAGAATCGATTTATCTTAAGAACTCTCGGAGATACAGCCATTTTAATTATAAATAGGATGACATGATCGTAACTTAAGGAGGCTGATTTTAAGGATTAAAGGGTGTTTGGAAAGAGACACTGAAGTTCATGGTATGACCTGGAATCAAGCAAGTCCACTAAATTTGGGCTCCTGAACATGAGTGAAACACCGGAACACTAATTATTAAGTCATTTTCTAAAGTTAAAGTGGGGTCAATATGTCAATGTTATGACTTATTCAAAATCTTTCCAGGGCCGTACCCTTCCCCGCCAAAATGCAGCTTCTAATTTATTTTCCCTAAGAGCACCTGAAAATATCGATTCTAGTTATTTAAACCTCGCTCAGCACGAATATGAAATTCGTTTTATCATATCTTCAAAAAGCGCAAAGTTATGGGCATTTTAAGTTTTGTTGTAGGTATAGATTAGGAAGTATGTTAAACATAGGGTTTAAAGATTTTCAAATCAGAATTTCATGAATTGAACTTGAACATATTCAAAGTACTTAATTAATGTTACTATATTCTTATAATCTTTTTAAAAGCACAAATTTCTTATGCAATAGCTTTCTACACTTATAAGATTCGTTCTACTATAACAAACTAAATTAAAGCACAAATTTCTTAAGCAATTGCTTTTTAAGCAACATTAATGAATTTAAATCTAGGCTTCTTTATAAAATAACAAAAGTCCCGGTCATTAACGAAAAGTCAAATCGTTATGGTTTCCAAGCGCTATTGTTTAATATATAAACAGAATTGATTTTAAGACTACCATTTTTAATCATGTTGTCAAAATTGAATTTGCCCTTTCAGAATATTATGATAAGCCATTTTGAATTCTGAAACAGCATTTCCAACTTTGGCAGGCTTATCCTTTTCTACAAGGTTACTTTCTCACCATAGAATTTGAAAATTATAAATATTCTTACCATATGAAATGACTGACTTAAGCATATTCATTAATTAAAGTATTTTTCTTTTTATATAGCATGGGATCTAATTTATAGACTCCTTTTTATTATTCCATCTGTTATAATAATAATAATAATAATAATACTTTTATATAAATATTTATTTTTTACAAAAGTACAAAATAATTTATTTGAGTTGACAACAATCCCATTATTGATTGCTTGTTAGAAGTAAGAATAGCCACTGCATTATAGTTATCTGGATATTTAGACCTCGCTGAGCATGAATATCGAATCAGAATAGATTTATCTTAAGAACTCTCGGAGATACAGCCATTTTAATTATAAATAGGATGACATGATCGTAACTTAAGGAGGCTGATTTTAAGGATTAAAGGGTGTTTGGAAAGAGACACTGAAGTTCATGGTATGACCTGGAATCAAGCAAGTCCACTAAATTTGGGCTCCTGAACATGAGTGAAACACCGGAACACTAATTATTAAGTCATTTTCTAAAGTTAAAGTGGGGTCAATATGTCAATGTTATGACTTATTCAAAATCTTTCCAGGGCCGTACCCTTCCCCGCCAAAATGCAGCTTCTAATTTATTTTCCCTAAGAGCACCTGAAAATATCGATTCTAGTTATTTAAACCTCGCTCAGCACGAATATGAAATTCGTTTTATCATATCTTCAAAAAGCGCAAGTTATGGGCATTTGAAGTTTTGTTGTAGGTATAGATTAGGAAGTATGTTAAACATAGGGTTTAAAGATTTTCAAATCAGAATTTCATGAATTGAACTTGAACATATTCAAAGTACTTAATTAATGTTACTATATTCTTATAATCTTTTTAAAAGCACAAATTTCTTATGCAATAGCTTTCTACACTTATAAGATTCGTTCTACTATAACAAACTAAATTAAAGCACAAATTTCTTAAGCAATTGCTTTTTAAGCAACATTAATGAATTTAAATCTAGGCTTCTTTATAAAATAACAAAAGTCCCGGTCATTAACGAAAAGTCAAATCGTTATGGTTTCCAAGCGCTATTGTTTAATATATAAACAGAATTGATTTTAAGACTACCATTTTTAATCATGTTGTCAAAATTGAATTTGCCCTTTCAGAATATTATGATAAGCCATTTTGAATTCTGAAACAGCATTTCCAACTTTGGCACTTCATTTTCTTATAAGGTTACTTTCTCACCATAAATTTGAAAATTATAAATATTCCTTACCATGAAATGAACTAAGCATTTTTCATTAATTAAAGTATTTTTGTTTTTATATAGCATGGGATCTAATTTATAGACAGCTATTTATTATCCCATCTGTTATAATAATAATAATAATAATTATATATAAATATTTATTTTTTACAAAAGTACAAAATAATTTATTTGAGTTGACAACAATCCCATTAATGATTGCTTGTTAGAAGTAAAATAGCCCCCGCATTATATTTATCTGGATATTTAGACCTCGCTGAGAACGAATATCGAATCAGAATCGATTTATCTTAAGAACTCTCGGAGATACAGCCATTTTAATTATAAATAGGATGACATGATCGTAACTTAAGGAGGCTGATTTTAAGGATTAAAGGGTGTTTGGAAAGAGACACTGAAGTTCATGGTATGACCTGGAATCAAGCAAGTCCACTAAATTTGGGCTCCTGAACATGAGTGAAACACCGGAACACTAATTATTAAGTCATTTTCTAAAGTTAAAGTGGGGTCAATATGTCAATGTTATGACTTATTCAAAATCTTTCCAGGGCAGTACCCTTCCCCGCCAAAATGCAGCTTCTAATTTATTTTTCCTAAAAACATCTGAAAATATCGATTCTAATTATTTAAACCTCGCTGAGCATTAATATGAAATGCGTTTTTTCATATCTTCAAAAGCGCAAAGTTATAGGCATTTAAAGTTTTGTAGTAGGTATAGATTAGGAAGAATGTAAAACATAGGGTTTTAAGATTTTCAAATCAAGGGGGGAGGATTATAAGATTTCATGAATTGAACTTGAACATATTCAAAGTACTTAATTAAGATTACTATACTCTTATAATCTTTATAAAAGCACAAATTTCTTATGCAATAGCTTTCTACACTTATAAGCTTCGTTCTACTTTTATAAGCTTCGTTCTACTCTTACAAACTTCATTAAAACACAATTTCTTTAGCAATTGCTTCTTAGCAACATTCAATGAATTAAAATTTAGTCTTCTTTATAAAATAACAAAAATCAGGTTCATGAAAGAAGAGTCAAAACGTTATCATTTCCAAGCGTTATTGTTTAATATAAACAGAATTGATTTTTAGACTACCATAATCGTATTAAGACTATCAAAATTGTTTAGTCCTTTCAAACTATTTTGATTCAGTATTTTCAACTTTGGTACATTTCAATTTTGGTACTTCATTTTCTTATTAGGTTACTTTCTCACCATAAATTTGAAGATAATAAATATTCTTATTACTATGAAATGAATTGAACTAAGTAAATTCATTAATTAAAGGATTTTTGTTTTTATATAACATGGTATCTAATCTATAAACTACTATTTATTATTACATCTGTTAAAATAATAATACTTTTATATAAATATTTATTTTTAAAAAAGTACAAAATAATTTATTTGAGCCTAAAAATAATCCTATTAATGATTGCTTATGAAGTAAAAATAGCCCCCGCATTATATTTATCTGGATATTTAGACCTCGCTGAGAACGAATATCGAATCAGAATCGATTTAACTTAAGAACTCTCGGAGATACAGCCATTTTAATTATAAATAGGATGACATGATCGTAACTTAAGGAGGCTGATTTTAAGGATTAAAGGGTTTTTGGAAAGAGACTCTGAAGTTCATGGTATGACCTGGAATCAAGCAAGTCCACTAAATTTGGGCTCCTGAACAAGAGTGAAACACCGGAACACTAATTATTAAGTCATTTTCTAAAGTTAAAGTGGGGGTAAATATGTCAATGTTATGACTTATTCAAAATCTTTCCAGGGCCGTACCCTTCCCCGCCAAAATGCAGCATCTAACTTATTTTTCCTAAGAGCACCTGAAAATATCGATTCTAGTTATTTAAACCTCGCTCAGCACGAATATGAAATTCGTTTTATCATATCTTCAAAAAGCGCAAAGTTATGGGCATTTTAAGTTTTGTTGTAGGTATAGATTAGGAAGTATGTTAAACATAGGGTTTAAAGATTTTCAAATCAGAATTTCATGAATTGAACTTGAACATATTCAAAGTACTTAATTAATGTTACTATATTCTTATAATCTTTTTAAAAGCACAAATTTCTTATGCAATAGCTTTCTACACTTATAAGATTCGTTCTACTATAACAAACTAAATTAAAGCACAAATTTCTTAAGCAATTGCTTTTTAAGCAACATTAATGAATTTAAATCTAGGCTTCTTTATAAAATAACAAAAGTCCCGGTCATTAACGAAAAGTCAAATCGTTATGGTTTCCAAGCGCTATTGTTTAATATATAAACAGAATTGATTTTAAGACTACCATTTTTAATCATGTTGTCAAAATTGAATTTGCCCTTTCAGAATATTATGATAAGCCATTTTGAATTCTGAAACAGCATTTCCAACTTTGGCACTTCATTTCTTATTAAGGTTAAGCTTTCTCACCATAAATTTGAAATTATAAATATCCTTAGCCATGAATGAAATGACTTAAGCATATTCATTAATTAAAGTATTTTTCTTTTTATATAGCATGGGATCTAATTTATAGACTCCTTTTTATTATTCCATCTGTTATATAATAATAATAATTATATATAAATATTTATTTTTTACAAAAGTACAAAATAATTTATTTGAGTTGACAACAATCCCATTAATGATTGCTTGTTAGAAGTAAAATAGCCCCCGCATTATATTTATCTGGATATTTAGACCTCGCTGAGAACGAATATCGAATCAGAATCGATTTTATCTTAAGAACTCTCGGAGATACAGCCATTTTAATTATAAATAGGATGACATGATCGTAACTTAAGGAGGCTGATTTTAAGGATTAAAGGGTGTTTGGAAAGAGACACTGAAGTTCATGGTATGACCTGGAATCAAGCAAGTCCACTAAATTTGGGCTCCTGAACATGAGTGAAACACCGGAACACTAATTATTAAGTCATTTTCTAAAGTTATAGTGGGGTCAATATGTCAATGTTTTGACTTTTTCATAATCATTCCAGGGCTGAACCCTTCCCCTCAAAAATGCATCATCTAATTTATTTTTCCTAAAAACATCTGAAAATATCGATTCTAATTATTTAAACCTCGCTGAGCATTAATATGAAATGCGTTTTTTCATATCTTCAAAAGCGCAAAGTTATAGGCATTTAAAGTTTTGTAGTAGGTATAGATTAGGAAGAATGTAAAACATAGGGTTTTAAGATTTTCAAATCAAGGGGGGAGGATTATAAGATTTCATGAATTGAACTTGAACATATTCAAAGTACTTAATTAAGATTACTATACTCTTATAATCTTTATAAAAGCACAAATTTCTTATGCAATAGCTTTCTACACTTATAAGCTTCGTTCTACTTTTATAAGCTTCGTTCTACTCTTACAAACTTCATTAAAACACAATTTCTTTAGCAATTGCTTCTTAGCAACATTCAATGAATTAAAATTTAGTCTTCTTTATAAAATAACAAAAATCAGGTTCATGAAAGAAGAGTCAAAACGTTATCATTTCCAAGCGTTATTGTTTAATATAAACAGAATTGATTTTTAGACTACCATAATCGTATTAAGACTATCAAAATTGTTTAGTCCTTTCAAACTATTTTGATTCAGTATTTTCAACTTTGGTACATTTCAATTTTGGTACTTCATTTTCTTATTAGGTTACTTTCTCACCATAAATTTGAAGATAATAAATATTCTTATTACTATGAAATGAATTGAACTAAGTAAATTCATTAATTAAAGGATTTTTGTTTTTATATAACATGGTATCTAATCTATAAACTACTATTTATTATTACATCTGTTAAAATAATAATACTTTTATATAAATATTTATTTTTAAAAAAGTACAAAATAATTTATTTGAGCCTAAAAATAATCCTATTAATGATTGCTTATGAAGTAAAAATAGCCCTTGCATTATATTTATCTGGATATTTAGACCTCGCTGAGAACGAATATCGAATCAGAATCGATTTATCTTTAGAACTCTCGGAGATACAGCCATTTTAATTATAAATAGGATGACATGATCGTAACTTAAGGAGGCTTATTTTAAGGATTAAAGGGCTTTTGGAAAGAGACACTGAAGTTCATGGTATGACCTGGAATCAAGCAAGTCCACTAAATTTGGGCTCCTGAACAAGAGTGAAACCACCGGAACACTAATTATTAAGTCATTTTCTAAAGTTATAGTGGGGTCAATATGTCAATGTTTTGACTTTTTCATAATCATTCCAGGGCTGAACCCTTCCCCTCAAAAATGCATCATCTAATTTATTTTTCCTAAAAACATCTGAAAATATCGATTCTAATTATTTAAACCTCGCTGAGCATTAATATGAAATGCGTTTTTTCATATCTTCAAAAGCGCAAAGTTATAGGCATTTAAAGTTTTGTAGTAGGTATAGATTAGGAAGAATGTAAAACATAGGGTTTTAAGATTTTCAAATCAAGGGGGGAGGATTATAAGATTTCATGAATTGAACTTGAACATATTCAAAGTACTTAATTAAGATTACTATACTCTTATAATCTTTATAAAAGCACAAATTTCTTATGCAATAGCTTTCTACACTTATAAGCTTCGTCTACTATAACAAACTAAATTAAAGCACAAATTTCTTAAGCAATTGCCTTTTAAGCAACATTAATGAATATAAATCTAGGCTTCTTTATAAAATAACAAAAGTCCCGTTCATTAACGAAAAGTCAAATCGTTATGGTTTCCAAGTGTTATTGTTTAATATACAAACAGAGTT
>ARYC01013339.1:0-13413 GCA_000711775.1 Oxytricha trifallax
TTTTATTTGTTCATTTCTCTTTTTCTCCTTGTTCCTCGCTACGCTCGCTATTTAGCAAATTTAATTCTTCTTCTTTGGCTTGTCTTTGGGGTTTTGGGCTAAACTTGTCTCTGAGTTTTGTGAATTTAAAGATTGGTATTTGTTCAGGGTTTCTATTTTTAATTCTTTTTATTGGTTTATTTCTCTTTTTCTCCTGGTTCCACGCTACGCTCGCTATTTAACAAATTTAATTCTTCTTCTTTGGCTTGTCTTTGGGGTTTTGTGCTAAATGGGTTTTGGGGTTTTGTGAATTTAAAGAATGGTATTTGTTCAGGGTTTTCTGTTTTTAATTCTTTTTATTTGTTTCTTTCTCTTTTTCTCCTGGTTCCTCGCTACGCTCGCTATTTAACAAATTGAATTCTTCTTCTTTGGCTTGTCTTTGGGGTTTTGGGCTAAACTTGTCTCTGGGTTTTGTGAATTTAAAGAATGGTATTTGTTCAGGGGTTTTCTGTTTTTAATTCTTTTTATTTGTTTCTTTCTCTTTTTTTCCTGGTTCCTCGCTACGCTCGCTATTTGATAAATTTAATTCTTCTTCTTTGGCTTGTCTTTGGGGTTTTGGGCTAAACTTGTCTCTGGGTTTTGTGAATTTAAAGAATGGTAATTTGTTCAGGGTTTTCTAAGTTTTAATTCTTTTTATTGGTTTATTTCTCTTTTTCTCCTGGTTCCTCGCTACGTTCGCTATTTAACAAATTTAATTCTTCTTCTTTGGCTTGTCTTTGGGGTTTTGGGCTAAACTTGTCTCTGGGTTTTGTGAACTTAAAGAATGGAATATGTTCAGGGTTTTCTGTTTTAAATTCTTTTTATTCGTATCTTTCTCTTTTTCTCCTGGTTCCTCGCTACGCTCGCTATTTAACATATTTAACTCTTCTTCTTCTTTGGCTTGTCTTTGGGGTTTTGGGCTAAACTTGTCTCTGGGTTTTGTGAAAATAAAGAATGGTATTTGTTCAGGGTTTTCTGTTTTTAATTCTTTTTATTTGTTCATTTCTCTTTTTCTCCTTGTTCCTCGCTACGCTCGCTATTTAGCAAATTTAATTCTTCTTCTTTGGCTTGTCTTTGGGGTTTTTGGGCGTAAACTTGTCTCTGGGTTTTGTGAAAATAAAGAATGGTATTTGTTCAGGGTTTTCTATTTTTAATTCTTTTTATTGGTTTATTTCTCTTTTTCTCCTGGTTCCTCGCTACGTTCGCTATTTAACAAATTTAATTCTTCTTTTTTGGCTTGTCTTTTGGGTTTTGTGCTAAACTTGTCTCTGGGTTTTGTGAATTTAAAGAATGGTATTTGTTCAGGGTTTTCTATTTTTAATTCTTTTATTTGTTTATTTCTCTTTTTCTCCTGGTTCCTCGCTACGCTAGCTATTTAACAAATTTAATTCTTCTTCTTTGACTTGTCTTTGGAGTTTTGGGCTAAACTTGTCTCTGGGTTTTGTAAAATAAAAGAATGGGATTTGTTCAGGGTTTTATGTTTTTAATTCTTTTTAGTTGTTTATTTCTCTTATTCTCCTGGTTCCTCGCTACGCTAGCTATTTAACAAATTTAATTCTTCTTCTTTGACTTGTCTATGAGGTTTTGAGCTAAACTTGTCTCTGAGTTTTGTGAATTTAAAGAATGGTATTTGTTCAGGGTTTCTATTTTTAATTCTTTTTATTGGTTTATTTCTCTTTTTCTCCTGGTTCCACGCTACGCTCGCTATTTAACAAATTTAATTCTTCTTCTTTGGCTTGTCTTTGGGGTTTTGGGCTAAACGGGTCTCCGGGTTTTGTGAATTTAAAGAATGGTATTTGTTCAGGGTTTTCTGTTTTTAATTCTTTTTATTTGTTTCTTTCTCTTTTTCTCCTGGTTCCTCGCTACGCTCGCTATTTAACAAATTTAATTCTTCTTCTTTGGCTTGTCTTTGGGGTTTTGGGCTAAACTTGTCTCTGCGTTTTGTGAAAATAAAGAATGGTATTTGTTCAGGGTTTTCTGTTTTTAATTCTTTTTATTTGTTTATTTCTCTTTTTCTCCTGGTTCCTCGCTACGCTAGCTATTTAACAAATTTAATTCTTCTTCTTTGACTTGTCTTTGGGGTTTTGGGCTAAACTTGTCTCTGGGTTTTGTGAAAATAAAGAATGGTATTTGTTCAGGGTTTTCTATTTTAAATTCTTTTTATTCGTATATTTCTCTTTTTCACCTGGTTCCTCGCTACGCTCGCTATTTAACATATTTAATTCTTCTACTTTGGCTTGTCTTTGGGGTTTTGGGCTAAACTTGTCTCTGGGTTTTGTGAATTTAAAGAATGGTATTTGTTCAGGGTTTTCTATTTTTAATTCTTTTTATTGGTTTATTTCTCTTTTTCTCCTGGTTCCTCGCTACGCTCGCTATTTAACAAATTTAATTCTTCTTCTTTGGCTTGTCTTTGGGGTTTTGGCTAAACTTGTCTCTGGGTTTTGTGAAAATAAAGAATGGTATTTGTTCAGGGTTTTCTATTTTTAATTCTTTTTATTGGTTTATTTCTCTTTTTCACCTGGTTCCTCGCTACGCTCGCTATTTAACAAATTTAATTCTTCTTCTTTGGCTTGTCTTTGGGGTTTTGGGCTAAACTTGTCTCTGGGTTTTGTGAATTTAAAGAATGGTATTTGTTCAGGGTTTTCTATTTTTAATTCTTTTTATTGGTTTATTTCTCTTTTTCTCCTGGTTCCTCGCTACGCTCGCTATTTAACAAATTTAATTCTTCTTCTTTGGCTTGTCTTTGGGGTTTTGGGCTAAACTTGTCTCTGGGTTTTGTGAAAATAAAGAATGGTATTTGTTCAGGGTTTTCTATTTTTAATTCTTTTTATTGGTTTATTTCTCTTTTTCTCCTGGTTCCTCGCTACGCTCGCTATTTAACAAATTTAATTCTTCTTCTTTGGCTTGTCTTTGGGGTTTTGGGCTAAACTTGTCTCTGGGTTTTGTGAATTTAAAGAATGGTATTTGTTCAGGGGTTTTCTATTTTTAATTCTTTTTATTGGTTTATTTCTCTTTTTCTCCTGGTTCCTCGCTACGCTCGCTATTTAACAAATTTAATTCTTCTTCTTTGGCTTGTCTTTGGGGTTTTGGGCTAAACTTGTCTCTGGGTTTTGTGAAAATAAAGAATGGTATTTGTTCAGGGTTTTCTATTTTTAATTCTTTTTATTTGTTTATTTCTCTTTTTCTCCTGGTTCCTCGCTACGCTAGCTATTTAGCAAATTTAATTCTTCTTCTTTGGCTTGTCTTTGGGGTTTTGGGCTAAACTTGTCTCTGGGTTTTGTGAAAATTAAAGAATGGTATTTGTTCAGGGGTTTTCTGTTTTTAATTCTTTTTATTTGTTTATTTCTCTTTTTCTCCTGGTTCCTCGCTACGCTCGCTATTTAACAAATTTAATTCTTCTTCTTTGGCTTGTCTTTGGGGTTTTGGGCTAAACTTGTCTCTGGGTTTTGTGAAAATTAAAGAATGGTATTTGTTCAGGGTTTTATGTTTTTAATTCTTTTTATTTGTTTATTTCTCTTTTTCTCCTGGTTCCTCGCTACGCTCGCTATTTAACAAATTTAATTCTTCTTCTTTGGCTTGTCTTTGGGGTTTTGGGCTAAACTTGTCTCTGGGTTTTGTGAAAATAAAGAATGGTATTTGTTCAGGGTTTTCTGTTTTTAATTCTTTTTATTTGTTTATTTCTCTTTTTCTCCTGGTTCCTCGCTACGCTAGCTATTTAGCAAATTTAATTCTTCTTCTTTGACTTGTCTTTGGGGTTTTGGGCTAAACTTGTCTCTGGGTTTTGTGAAAATAAAGAATGGTATTTGTTCAGGGTTTTCTATTTTTAATTCTTTTTATTGGTTTATTTCTCTTTTTCTCCTGGTTCCTCGCTACGCTCGCTATTTAACAAATTTAATTCTTCTTCTTTGGCTTGTCTTTGGGGTTTTGGGCTAAACTTGTCTCTGGGTTTTGTGAACTTAAAGAATGGTATTTGTTCAGGGTTTTCTGTTTTTAATTCTTTTTATTTGTTTATTTCTCTTTTTCTCCTGGTTCCTCGCTACGCTCGCTATTTAGCAAATTTAATTCTTCTTCTTTGGCTTGTCTTTGGGGTTTTGGGCTAAACTTGTCTCTGGGTTTTGTGAATATAAAGAATGGTATTTGTTCAGGGTTTTCTGTTTTTAATTCTTTTTATTTGTTTATTTCTCTTTTTCTCCTGGTTCCTCGCTACGCTAGCTATTTAGCAAATTTAATTCTTCTTCTTTGACTTGTCTTTGGGGTTTTGGGCTAAACTTGTCTCTGGGTTTTGTGAAAATAAAGAATGGTATTTGTTCAGGGTTTTCTATTTTTAATTCTTTTTATTGGTTCATTTCTCTTTTTCACCTGGTTCCTCGCTACGCTCGCTATTTAACAAATTTAATTCTTCTACTTTGGCTTGTCTTTGGGGTTTTGGGCTAAACTTGTCTCTGGTTTTGTGAAAATAAAGAATGGTATTTGGTCAGGGTTTTCTATTTTTAATTCTTTTTATTGGTTTATTTCTCTTTTTCACCTGGTTCCTCGCTACGCTAGCTATTTAACAAATTTAATTCTTCTACTTTGACTTGTCTTTGGGGTTTTGGGCTAAACTTGTCTCTGGGTTTTGTGAAAATAAAGAACGCTATTTGTTCAGGGTTTTATATTTTTAATTCTTTTTATTGGTTTATTTCTCTTTTTCACCTGGTTCCTCGCTACGCTCGCTATTTAACAAATTTAATTCTTCTACTTTGGCTTGTCTTTGGAGTTTTGGGCTAAACTTGTCTCTGGGTTTTGTAAATTTAAAGAATGGGATTTGTTCAGGGTTTTATATTTTTAATTCTTTTTAGTGGTTTATTTCTCTTATTCTCCTGGTTCCTCGCTACGCTCGCTATTTAACAAATTTAATTCTTCTTCTTTGGCTTGTCTTTGGGGTTTTGGGCTAACTTGTCTCTGGGTTTTGTGAAAATAAAGAATGGTATTTGTTCAGGGTTTTCTATTTTTAATTCTTTTTATTGGTTTATTTCTCTTTTTCACCTGGTTCCTCGCTACGCTCGCTATTTAACAAATTTAATTCTTCTACTTTGGCTTGTCTTTGGGGTTTTGGGCTAACTTGTCTCTGGGGTTTTGTGAATTTAAAAGATATCGTATTATGTTCAGGGGTTTTCTAATTTTTAATTCTTTTTATTGGTTTATTTCTCTTTTTCACCTGGTTCCTCGCTACGCTCGCTATTTAACATATTTAATTCTTCTATTTTGGCTTGTCTTTGGGGTTTTGGGCTAAACTTGTCTCTGGGTTTTGTGAATTTAAAGAATGGTATTTGTTCAGGGTTTTCTATTTTTAATTCTTTTTATTTGTTCATTTCTCTTTTTCTCCTTGTTCCTCGCTACGCTCGCTATTTAGCAAATTTAATTCTTCTTCTTTGGCTTGTCTTTGGGGTTTTGGGCTAAACTTGTCTCTGGGTTTTTTGTGAATTTAAAGATTGGTATTTGTTCAGGGTTTCTATTTTTAATTCTTTTTATTGGTTTATTTCTCTTTTTCTCCTGGTTCCACGCTACGCTCGCTATTTAACAAATTTAATTCTTCTTCTTTGGCTTGTCTTTGGGGTTTTGTGCTAAATGGGTTTTGGGGTTTTGTGAATTTAAAGAATGGTATTTGTTCAGGGTTTTCTGTTTTTAATTCTTTTTATTTGTTTCTTTCTCTTTTTCTCCTGGTTCCTTGCTACGCTCGCTATTTAACAAATTTGATTCTTCTTCTTTGGCTTGTCTTTGGGGTTTTGGGCTAAACTTGTCTCTGGGTTTTGTGAAAATAAAGAATGGTATTTGTTCAGGGTTTTCTATTTTTAATTCTTTTTATTGGTTTATTTCTCTTTTTCACCTGGTTCCTCGCTACGCTCGCTATTTAACATATTTAATTCTTCTATTTTGGCTTGTCTTTGGGGTTTTGGGCTAAACTTGTCTCTGGGTTTTGTGAAATTTAAAGAATCGTGATTTGTTTCAGGGTTTTCTATTTTTTAATTCTTTTTATTGGTTTATTTCTCTTTTTCACCTGGTTCCTCGCTACGCTCGCTATTTAACATATTTAATTCTTCTATTTTGGCTTGTCTTTGGGGTTTTGGGCTAAACTTGTCTCTGCGGTTTGTGAATTTAAAGAATTCGTATTTGTTTCAGGGTTTTCCTATTTTTAATTCTTTTTATTGGTTTATTTCTCTTTTTCACCTGGTTCCTCGCTACGCTCGCTATTTAACATATTTAATTCTTCTATTTTGGCTTGTCTTTGGGGTTTTGGGCTAAACTTGTCTCTGGGTTTTGTGAATTTAAAGGAATGGGTATTTTGTTTCAGGGTTTTCTATTTTTAATTCTTTTTATTGGTTTATTTCTCTTTTTCACCTGGTTCCTCGCTACGCTCGCTATTTAACATATTTAATTCTTCTATTTTGGCTTGTCTTTGGGGTTTTGGGCTAAACTTGTCTCTGGGTTTTGTGAATTTAAAGAATGGTATTTGTTCAGGGTTTTCTATTTTTAATTCTTTTTATTTGTTTATTTCTCTTTTTCTCCTGGTTCCTCGCTACGCTAGCTATTTAGCAAATTTAATTCTTCTTCTTTGACTTGTCTTTGGGGTTTTGGGCTAAACTTGTCTCTGGGTTTTGTGAAAATAAAGAATCGTATTTGTTCAGGGTTTTCTATTTTTAATTCTTTTTATTGGTTTATTTCTCTTTTTCTCCTGGTTCCTTGCTACGCTCGCTATTTAACAAATTTGATTCTTCTTCTTTGGCTTGTCTTTGGGGTTTTGGGCTAAACTTGTCTCTGGGTTTTGTGAAAATAAAGAATCGTATTGTGTTCAGGGTTTTATATTTTTAATTCTTTTTATTGGTTTATTTCTCTTTTTCTCCTGGTTCCTTGCTACGCTCGCTATTTAACAAATTTGATTCTTCTTCTTTGGCTTGTCTTTGGGGTTTTGGGCTAAACTTGTCTCTGGGTTTTGTGAAAATAAAGAATCGTATTTGTTCAGGCGTTTTCTATTTTTAATTCTTTTTATTGGTTTATTTCTCTTTTTCTCCTGGTTCCTTGCTACGCTCGCTATTTAACAAATTTGATTCTTCTTCTTTGGCTTGTCTTTGGGGTTTTGGGCTAAAACTTGTCTCTGGGTTTTGTGAAAATAAAGAATGGTATTTGTTCAGGGTTTTCTATTTTTAATTCTTTTTATTGGTTTATTTCTCTTTTTCACCTGGTTCCTCGCTACGCTCGCTATTTAACATATTTAATTCTTCTATTTTGGCTTGTCTTTGGGGTTTTGGGCTAAACTTGTCTCTGGGTTTTGTGAATTTAAAGAATGGTATTTGTTCAGGGTTTTCTATTTTTAATTCTTTTTATTGGTTTATTTCTCTTTTTCTCCTGGTTCCTCGCTACGTTCGCTATTTAACAAATTTAATTCTTCTTTTTTGGCTTGTCTTTTGGGTTTTGTGCTAAACTTGTCTCTGGGTTTTGTGAATTTAAAGAATGGTATTCGTTCAGGGTTTTCTATTTTTTAATTCTTTTTATTGGTTTATTTCTCTTTTTCTCCTGGTTCCTCGCTACGTTCGCTATTTAACAAATTTAATTCTTCTTTTTTGGCTTGTCTTTTGGGTTTTGTGCTAAACTTGTCTCTGGGTTTTGTGAATTTAAAGAATGGTATTTGTTCAGGGCTTTTCTATTTTTAATTCTTTTTATTGGTTTATTTCTCTTTTTCTCCTGGTTCCTCGCTACGTTCGCTATTTAACAAATTTAATTCTTCTTTTTTGGCTTGTCTTTTGGGTTTTGGCTAAACTTGTCTCTGGGTTTTGTGAAAATAAAGAATGGTATTTGTTCAGGGTTTTCTATTTTTAATTCTTTTTATTGGTTTATTTCTCTTTTTCACCTGGTTCCTCGCTACGCTCGCTATTTAACATATTTAATTCTTCTATTTTGGCTTGTCTTTGGGGTTTTGGGCTAAACTTGGTTCTGGGTTTTGTGAATTTAAAGAATGGTTATTTGTTCACGGGTTTTCTATTTTTAATTCTTTTTATTGGTTTATTTCTCTTTTTCACCTGGTTCCTCGCTACGCTCGCTATTTAACATATTTAATTCTTCTATTTTGGCTTGTCTTTGGGGTTTTGGGCTAAACTTGTCTCTGGGTTTTGTGAATTTAAAGAATGGTATTTGTTCAGGGTTTTCTATTTTTAATTCTTTTTATTGGTTTATTTCTCTTTTTCTCCTGGTTCCACGCTACGCTCGCTATTTAACAAATTTAATTCTTCTTCTTTGGCTTGTCTTTGGGGTTTTGTGCTAAATGGGTTTTGGGGTTTTGTGAATTTAAAGAATGGTATTTGTTCAGGGTTTTCTGTTTTTAATTCTTTTTATTTGTTTCTTTCTCTTTTTCTCCTGGTTCCTCGCTTCGCTCGCTATTTAACAAATTTATTTCTTCTTTTTTGGCTTGTCTTTGGGGTTTTGTGCTAATTTTGTCTCTGGGATTTGTGAATTTAAAGAATGGTATTTGTAAAGGGTTTTCTATTTTTAATTCTTTTTATTGGTTTATTTATCTTTTTCTCCTGGTTCCTCGCTACGCTCGCTATTTAACAAATTTATTTCTTCTTTTTTGGCTTGTCTTTGGGGTTTGTGCTAAACTTGTCTCTGGGTTTTGTGAATTTAAAGAATGGTATTTGTTCAGGGTTTTCTATTTTTATAATTCTTTTTATTGGTTTATTTCTCTTTTTCTCCTGGTTCCTCGGCTACGCTCGCTATTTAACAAATTTAATTCTTCTTCTTTGGCTTGTCTTTGGAGTTTTGGGCTAAACTTGTCTCTGGGTTTTGTAAATTTAAAGAATGGGTTTTGTTCAGGGTTTTATGTTTTTAATTCTTTTTAGTTGTTTCTTTCTCTTATTCTCCTGGTTCCTCGCTACGCTCGCTATTTAACAAATTTAATTCTTTTTCTTTGGCTTGTCTTTGGGGTTTTGGGCTAAACTTGTCTCTGTTGTTTTTGTGAAAATAAAGAATGGTATTTGTTCAGGGTTTTCTGTTTTTAATTCTTTTTATTTGTTTATTTCTCTTTTTCTCCTGGTTCCTCGCTACGCTAGCTATTTAGCAAATTTAATTCTTCTTCTTTGACTTGTCTTTGGGGTTTTGGGCAAACTTGTCTCTGGGTTTTGTGAAAATAAAGAATGGTATTTGTTCAGGGTTTTCTATTTTTAATTCTTTTTATTGGTTTATTTCTCTTTTTCACCTGGTTCCTCGCTACGCTCGCTATTTAACATATTTAATTCTTCTATTTTGGCTTGTCTTTGGGGTTTTGGGCTAAACTTGTCTCTGGTTTATCGTGAATTTAAAGAATCGTATTTTGTTCAGGGTTTTATATTTTTAATTCTTTTTATTGGTTTATTTCTCTTTTTCACCTGGTTCCTCGCTACGCTCGCTATTTAACATATTTAATTCTTCTATTTTGGCTTGTCTTTGGGGTTTTGGGCTAAACTTGTCTCTGGGTTTTGTGAATTTAAAGAATGGTATTTGTTCAGGGTTTTCTATTTTTAATTCTTTTTATTGGTTTATTTCTCTTTTACTCCTGGTTCTTCGCTTCGCTCGCTATTTAAAAATTTTAATTCTTCTTCTTTGGCTTGTCTTTGGGGTTTTGGGCTAAAACTTGTCTCTGGGTTTTGTGAAAATAAAGAATGGTATTTGTTCAGGGTTTTCTATTTTTAATTCTTTTTATTGGTTTATTTCTCTTTTTCACCTGGTTCCTCGCTACGCTCGCTATTTAAACAAATTTAATCCTTCTTCTTCTTTGGCTTGTCTTTGGGGTTTTGGGCTAAACTTGTCTCTGGGTTTTGTGAATTTAAAGAATGGTATTTGTTCAGGGGTTTTCTGTTTTTAATTCTTTTTATTTGTTTCTTTCTCTTTTTTTCCTGGTTCCTCGCTACGCTCGCTATTTGATAAATTTAATTCTTCTTCTTTGGCTTGTCTTTGGGGTTTTGGGCTAACTTGTCTCTGGGTTTTGTGAAAATAAAGAATGGTATTTGTTCAGGGTTTTCTATTTTTAATTCTTTTTATTGGTTTATTTCTCTTTTTCACCTGGTTCCTCGCTACGCTCGCTATTTAACATATTTAATTCTTCTATTTTGGCTTGTCTTTGGGGTTTTGGGCTAAACTTGTCTCTGGGTTTTGTGAATTTAAAGAATGGTATTTGTTCAGGGTTTTCTATTTTTAATTCTTTTTATTGGTTTATTTCTCTTTTACTCCTGGTTCTTCGCTTCGCTCGCTATTTAAAAATTTTAATTCTTCTTCTTTGGCTTGTCTTTGGGGTTTTGGGCTAAACTTGTCTCTGGGTTTTGTGAAAATAAAGAATGGTATTTGTTCAGGGTTTTCTGTTTTTAATTCTTTTTATTTGTTCATTTCTCTTTTTCTCCTTGTTCCTCGCTACGCTCGCTATTTAGCAAATTTAATTCTTCTTCTTTGGCTTGTCTTTGGGGTTTTGGGCTAAACTTGTCTCTGGGTTTTGTGAAAATAAAGAATGGTATTTGTTCAGGGTTTTCTATTTTTAATTCTTTTTATTGGTTTATTTCTCTTTTTCACCTGGTTCCTCGCTACGCTCGCTATTTAACATATTTAATTCTTCTATTTTGGCTTGTCTTTGGGGTTTTGGGCTAAACTTGTCTCTGGGTTTTGTGAATTTAAAAGAATGGTATTTTGTTCGAGGTTTTCTATTTTTTAATTCTTTTTATTGGTTTATTTCTCTTTTTCACCTGGTTCCTCGCTACGCTCGCTATTTAACATATTTAATTCTTCTATTTTGGCTTGTCTTTGGGGTTTTGGGCTAAACTTGTCTCTTGGGCTTTTGTGAATATTATAGAATTCGTATTGTTTCAGGTTTTTCTTATTTTTAATTCTTTTTATTGGTTTATTTCTCTTTTTCACCTGGTTCCTCGCTACGCTCGCTATTTAACATATTTAATTCTTCTATTTTGGCTTGTCTTTGGGGTTTTGGGCTAAACTTGTCTCTGGGTTTTGTGAATTTAAAGAATGGTATTTGTTCAGGGTTTTCTATTTTTAATTCTTTTTATTGGTTTATTTCTCTTTTTCTCCTGGTTCCTCGCTACGTTCGCTATTTAACAAATTTAATTCTTCTTTTTTGGCTTGTCTTTTGGGTTTTGTGCTAAACTTGTCTCTGGGTTTTGTGAATTTAAAGAATGGTATTTGTTTCAGGGTTTTTGATTTTTTAATTCTTTTTATTGGTTTATTTCTCTTTTTCTCCTGGTTCCTCGCTACGTTCGCTATTTAACAAATTTAATTCTTCTTTTTTGGCTTGTCTTTTGGGTTTTGTGGCTAAACTTGTCTCTGGGTTTTGTGAAAATAAAGAATGGTATTTGTTCAGGGTTTTCTATTTTTAATTCTTTTTATTGGTTTATTTCTCTTTTTCACCTGGTTCCTCGCTACGCTCGCTATTTAACATATTTAATTCTTCTATTTTGGCTTGTCTTTGGGGTTTTGGGCTAACCTTGTCTCTGGGTTTGTGAATTTAAAGGAATGGTATTTCGTTCAGGGGTTTTCTATTTTTTAATTCTTTTTATTGGTTTATTTCTCTTTTTCACCTGGTTCCTCGCTACGCTCGCTATTTAACATATTTAATTCTTCTATTTTGGCTTGTCTTTGGGGTTTTGGGCTAAACTTGTCTCTGGGTTTTGTGAATTTAAAGAATGGTATTTGTTCAGGGTTTTCTATTTTTAATTCTTTTTATTTGTTTATTTCTCTTTTTCTCCTGGTTCCTCGCTACGCTAGCTATTTAGCAAATTTAATTCTTCTTCTTTGACTTGTCTTTGGGGTTTTGGGCTAAACTTGTCTCTGGGTTTTGTGAAAATAAAGAATGGTATTTGTTCAGGGTTTTCTATTTTTAATTCTTTTTATTGGTTTATTTCTCTTTTTCTCCTGGTTCCTCGCTACGTTCGCTATTTAACAAATTTAATTCTTCTTTTTTGGCTTGTCTTTTGGGTTTTGTGCTAAACTTGTCTCTGGGTTTTGTGAATTTAAAGAATGGTATTTGTTCAGGGTTTTCTATTTTTAATTCTTTTTATTGGTTTATTTCTCTTTTTCTCCTGGTTCCTTGCTACGCTCGCTATTTAACAAATTTGATTCTTCTTCTTTGGCTTGTCTTTGGGGTTTTGGGCTAAACTTGTCTCTGGGTTTTGTGAAAATAAAGAATGGTATTTGTTCAGGGTTTTCTATTTTTAATTCTTTTTATTGGTTTATTTCTCTTTTTCTCCTGGTTCCTCGCTACGTTCGCTATTTAACAAATTTAATTCTTCTTTTTTGGCTTGTCTTTTGGGTTTTGTGCTAAACTTGTCTCTGGGTTTTGTGAATTTAAAGAATGGTATTTGTTCAGGGTTTTCTATTTTTAATTCTTTTTATTTGTTTAATTTTCTTTTACTCCTGGTTCCTCGCTTCGCTCGCTATTTAACAAATTTAATTCTTCTTCTTTGGCTTGTCTTTGGTGTTTTGGGATAAACTTGTCTCTGGGTTTTGTGAATTTAAAGAATGGTATTTGTTCATGGGGTTCTATTTTTAATTCTTTTTATTGGTTTATTTCTCTTTTTCTCCTTGTTCCTCGCTACGCTCGCTATTTAGCAAATTTAATTCTTCTTCTTTGCTTGTCTTTGGGGTTTTGGGCTAAACTTGTCTCTGGGTTTTTGTGAAAATAAAGAATGGTATTTGTTCAGGGTTTTCTGTTTTTAATTCTTTTTATTTGTTTATTTCTCTTTTTCTCCTGGTTCCTCGCTACGCTAGCTATTTAGCAAATTTAATTCTTCTTCTTTGACTTGTCTTTGGGGTTTTGGGCTAAACTTGTCTCTGGGTTTTGTGAAAATAAAGAATGGTATTTGTTCAGGGTTTTCTATTTTTAATTCTTTTTATTGGTTTATTTCTCTTTTTCTCCTGGTTCCTTGCTACGCTCGCTATTTAACAAATTTGATTCTTCTTCTTTGGCTTGTCTTTGGGGTTTTGGGCTAAACTTGTCTCTGGGTTTTGTGAAAATAAAGAATGGTATTTGTTCAGGGTTTTCTATTTTTAATTCTTTTTATTGGTTTATTTCTCTTTTTCACCTGGTTCCTCGCTACGCTCGCTATTTAACATATTTAATTCTTCTATTTTGGCTTG
Source organism: Oxytricha trifallax (assembly GCA_000711775.1). NCBI lineage: Eukaryota > Ciliophora > Spirotrichea > Sporadotrichida > Oxytrichidae > Oxytricha > Oxytricha trifallax. Next base: position 13,162 of record ARYC01013339.1, read on the forward strand.
TCTTTGGGGTTTTGGGCTAAACTTGTCTCTTGGGTTTTGTGAATTTAAAGGAATCGTATGGTTGTTCAGGTTTTTCCTATTTTTAATTCTTTTTATTGGTTTATTTCTCTTTTTCACCTGGTTCCTCGCTACGCTCGCTATTTAACATATTTAATTCTTCTATTTTGGCTTGTCTTTGGGGTTTTGGGCTAAACTTGTCTCTGGGTTTTGTGAATTTAAAGAATGGTATTTGTTCAGGGTTTTCTATTTTTA
>ARYC01013340.1:0-10257 GCA_000711775.1 Oxytricha trifallax
TTATATTTTTTCACGATCTATCATAAGACTACTACTAATTGTCTTATTCTTAGCAAAACTTGGCCTTTTAGAGCACCAAAATATTTTTGGTTCATGATTACTGAGCAGTTTTATATATAAAAAATACAAGAAATGAAAAAATTTGAAAAAAGTGCAAAACACCCTAAAAACAGGGCTTTTTGCAAGATTTTGAAGATTTTATAAATATTTGCTTCAATTTGTGAGTACTTACTCATGAAATACCCCAAAACCCAGAAAAGATGATTAATTTGATAGAAAACCCTACTATTTTGATAAGAAAACCCTGCTAAATTTTAACATATGGAAAAATTAGTAAATTATAATTGATTTTTGTATTTTATTATATAAACATAAAAAATCAAGCAAAACCCTGAAAATCAAACCTTATCTATAAGGATATCTTTAAAAATGATATATAAATTACATACTTTGGTTTCCTTCTGGGTTTTGGTGGAAAAGATTCTCTGGGTTTCCATTATATATTAAAGAAATTAAAAATTGGTATATTGTGTTTCACATTAAAAATTTATAAAACTAAAAATGGTAATAATTTGGAAAAAAAAGTTGCTTCACTCGATATAAAGACTCTAAAAAAATTGGCAAAACATAGTCATAGAAAAAATATTTTCATATTCCTGACTACTACTCATTAAAAATTAAAGTTACATATAAAACACTTAATTTATTCTTAAATTTATATAGAAAAGATATAATTTATTATAATAAAGAATTACTTATAAGAAATTTATATAATTGGTCACTACTTACTCATCTTAATCTGAAGACCAAACTATTTTTAGAATAAATACATACACTTATAATTATATAGTTACAATCTTTGGCTTCTCTTTGGGTTTTGCTGAAAAATGGTCTCTGGGTATTCATATAATAGTAAAAACATTAAAAACCATATATAGCGCGGTATCTTTGGCTTTGTGAGTTTGACCTTGGGTTTTCCTGCACTTCGCTTTGGGTTTTCATGCGTGACACTTTGGGTTTTCAAGCGTGACGCAATACGCAGAGTCTTCGCTTCGCTCAGGACTCGCGTCCCAATCCAATTAATATTGCCTCGTTTTTTGGCTTACCCGAAGGGTTTTGGCGTCAGCCTTTTTTCAGGTTATCAAATAAAAAAAAAGGTTTCTATATTAAATTCCATTGTTTTATTAATAAATTCAATATTATACTATAAGACTTTACAATTTATATAAGAACTCCGCTCTTTGGTATTCCTATATATGGGGTTTGGGGCTCACAGAGCGAAGTTTTTACCCCCCCAGAAATTTATAGTCAAATTTCCCTTTTTTATGATAAATTTAGGTTCAGACCCCCCCACCCCCACCCTTTGACTATAAAAATGAACTCTTTGTATATAATATACGGGTAGCTTTTTGGTATCACTATATATGGGGTTTGGGGGCTCGTAGATGGCCGATTTTTCCACATCATTTTTTTATATAAAAATTCTGAGTGACGCTTTGTTATATTATTAATAGGGGATTTGGGGACCGAGCTGTTGTCAAAAAGTCCCGCATTCGTTCCTTTTATATTTTTTCACGATCTATCATAAGACTACTACTAATTGTCTTATTCTTAGCAAAACTTGGCCTTTTAGAGCACCAAAATATTTTTGGTTCATGATTACTGAGCAGTTTTATATATAAAAAATACAAGAAATGAAAAAATTTGAAAAAAGTGCAAAAAACCCTAAAAACAGGGCTTTTTGCAAGATTTTGAAGATTTTATAAATATTTTCTTTAATTTGTGAGTACTTACTCATGAAATCCCCCAGAACCCAGAAAAGACTATGAATTTGATAAGAAAACCCTAATATTTTGATAAGAAAACCCTACAAAATTTTAAAATATTAAAAATGTGTAAAATTTTACATTGATTTTTAGATTATATAATATAAACATAACAAATTAAACAAAACCCTGAAAATCTAACCTTATCTATAATAATACATTAAAAACTTCTATATAGATTACTCACTTTGGTTTCCTTCTGGGTTTTGGTGTAAATGGTTATCTGGGTTTTCATTCTATATTAAAGTACATAAAAATTTTATACATTGTGTTTCACATAAAAAATTTATAAAACTAGAAATGTTAATAATATTGAAAAAAAAGTTGCGTCACTTGATATATAGCCTCTAAAAAAGTGATCAAAACATAGTCATAGAAAAAATATTTTCAGATTCCTTACTACTACTCATGAAAAATAAATGTATATATAAAACAATAAGTTTATTATTAAAATTGATATAGAAAATGTGAATTGTATTTGAATATAGAAGTAATAATATGGAAATGGTAAAATTGGTGACTAATTACTATTAAAAATTTGAAAACCTTACTATTTTCATATCATAACATTACTCTATTCAATCTATAATTAATAACTTTGGCTTCTCTTTGGGTTTTGCAGAAAAAGGGTCTCTGGGTTTTCATTATATAGTAAGAACATCATATTCTTTATATAGCGCGGTTTCTTTGGCTTTGCAAGTTTGACCTTGGGTTTTCACACACTTCGCTTTGGGTTTTCCTATGTGACACTTGGGTTTTCATGAGTGACGCAATACGCAGAGTCTTCGCTTCGCTCAGGACTCGCTTCCCGTTCCAATTAATATTGCTTCGTTTTTGGCTTACCCGAAGGGGTTTTGGCGGCAGCCTTTTTTCAGGTTTTCAAATTAAATAAAAAATTCTATATTAAATTACATCATGTTATTAATAAATACTATATTATACTATAAAACTTTACAATTTATATAAGAACTCCGGTCTTTGGTATCCCTATATATGGGGTTTGGGGGGCTCACAGATCGAAGTTTCTTCCAGGCCAATTTTTATAGTATAATTTTTCTATTTTTATGATAAATTTGGCTTCAGAACCCCCCCCCACCCCCACCCCCCCTTGACTATAAATGACCTCTTTGTATATATAATGATCGTGTAGCATTCTTTGGTATACCTATATATGGGGTTTGGGGGGCTCGTAGATGGCCGATTTTTCCAACTCATTTTTTTATATATAAAATTCTGAGTGACGCTTTGATATATTATTAATAGGGGATTTGGGGACCGAGCTGTTGTCAAAAAGTCCCGCATTCGTTCCTTTTATATTTTTTCACGATCTATCATAAGACTACTACTAATTGTCTTATTCTTAGCAAAACTTGGCCTTTTAGAGCACCAAAATATTTTTGGTTCATGATTACTGAGCAGTTTTATATATAAAAAATACAAGAAATGAAAAAATTTGAAAAAAGTGCAAAACACCCTAAAAACAGGGCTTTTTGCAAGATTTTGAAGATTTTATAAATATTTTCTTCAATTCGTGAGTACTTAATCATGAAATGCCTCAAAACCCAGAAAAGATTATTAATTTGATAAGAAAACCCTACTATTTTGATAAGAAAACCCTGCTAAATTTTAAAATATTGAAAATTGAGTAAATTTTAATTGATATTTTGATTTTATTATATAAACATAACAAATAAAAGAAAACCCTGAAAATGAGACCCTATATATAAGAATACCTTAAAAAGGTCTATATAAATTACTAACTTTGGTTTCCTTCTGGGTTTTGGTGTCAAAGATTCTCTGGGTTTTCATATTATATTGAATAAAGTTAAAAATTGATATATTATGTTTCACATAAAAAATTTATAAAACTAAAAATGGTAATAATTTGGAAAATAAAGTTGCTTCACTTGATATATAGCCTCTAAAAAACATGTCAAAACTTAGTGTTAGAAAAAATATTTTAAGATTCCTAACTACTACTCATAAAAAAGATATTTATATATAATAATCATTGTATTATTAAATGTATATAGAAACGATATAATGAATTATAATAAAGAATTACTTATAAGAAATTTATATAATAGGTGACTACTTACTCATCGAAATCCAAAAAGACTACTATTTTTATAAGGAATGTGATCTATTCATTAAATATTTAATTACTATCTTTGGTTTCTCTCGGTGTTTTGGTGAAAAAGGGTCTCTGGGTTTTCTTTCTATAATAAACACATAATATTAAATAAGAAGTGCGGTCTCTTTGGCATTGCTAGTTTGACCTTGGGTTTTCATGTACTTCGTTTTGGGTTTTCATACGTGACACTTGGGTTTTCATGCGTGACGCAATACGCAGAGTCTTCGCTTCGCTCAGGACTCGCGTCCTTTTCCAATTAATTTTGCTTCGTCTTTGGCTTACCCGAAGGGTTTTGGCGGCAGCCTATTTTCAGGTTTTCAAAAAAAAAAAGATTATTATATTAAATTACATCATTTTATTAATAATTACTATATAATAATATAAAACTTCTCATTTTATATATGAACTCCGCTCTTTGGTATCCCTATATATGGGGTTTGGGGGGCTCACAGAGCGAAGTTTTTACCCCCCCAGAAATTTATAGTCAAATTTCCCTTTTTTATGATAAATTTAGGTTCAGACCCCCCCACCCCCACCCCCCTTTTGACTATAAATGAACTCTTTGTAATATAATAATGATACGTGTAGCATTCTTTGGTATACCTATATATGGGGTTTGGGGGGCTCGTAGATGGCCGATTTTTCCAACTCATTTTTTTATATATAAAATTCTGAGTGACGCTTTGATATATTATTAATAGGGGATTTGGGGACCGAGCTGTTGTCAAAAAGTCCCGCATTCGTTCCTTTTATATTTTTTCACGATCTATCATAAGACTACTACTAATTGTCTTATTCTTAGCAAAACTTGGCCTTTTAGAGCACCAAAATATTTTTGGTTCATGATTACTGAGCAGTTTTATATATAAAAAATACAAGAAATGAAAAAATTTGAAAAAAGTGCAAAACACCCTAAAAACAGGGCTTTTTGCAAGATTTTGAAGATTTTATAAATATTTGCTTCAATTTGTGAGTACTTACTCATGAAATACCCCAAAACCCAGAAAAGATGATTAATTTGATAAGAAAACCCTAATATTTTGACAAGAAAACCTTGCTAAATTTTAAAATCAGGATAAATGAGTAAATTATAATGATTTTTTCATTTTATTATATAAACAAAACAAATAAAACAAAACCCTCAAAATCAAACCTAATATATAAGAATATCATAAATAATTTTATATAAATTACTTACTATGGTTTCCTACTGGGTTTTGGAGTAAATGATTCTCTGGGTTTTCATATTATATTCAATAAAGTTACAAATTTATACATTGTCTTTCACATAAAATATTTATAACTAATATAAAACGTAATAATTTGGAAAAAAAGTTGTTTCACTCGATATATAGCCTCTAAAAATGGGATCAAAACATATTCATAGAAAAAATAATTACAGATTCCTTACTACTACTCATATTAAAAATATTTAAACATAAATAATCATTGTATTATTAAATGTATATAGAAACGATATAATGAATTATAATAAAGAATTACTTATAAGAAATTTATATAATAGGTGACTACTTACTCATCGAAATCCAAAAAGACTACTATTTTTATAAGGAATGTGATACTATTCATTAAATAGTTACTTAATTTGGCTTCTCTTTGGGTTTTGCTGAAAAAGGGTCTCTGGGTTTTCATATAATAGTAAAGTCATACTTATTAGTAGAATGCGCGGTCTCTTTGGCTTTGCAAGTTTGACCTTGGGTTTTCATTAACTTCGCTTTGGGTTTTCTTCCGTGACACTTGGGTTTTCATGCGTGACGCAATACGCAGAGTCTTCGCTTCGCTCAGGACTCGCGTCCCGATCCAATTTATATTGCCTCGTCTTTGGCTTACCCGAAGGGTTTTGGCGTCAGCATATTTTCAGGTTTTCAAATAAAAAAATAGTTACTATATCAAATTACATCATTTTAATAAGAAATACTATATAATAATATAAAACTTCACAATTTATATAAGAACTCCGATCTTTGATATCCCTATATATGGGGTTTGGGGGGCTCACAGATCGAAGTTTCTCCCACCCAAAAATTTATAGTAAAATTTGACTATTTTTATGATAAATTTGGCTTCAGACCCCCCCCACCCCACCCCCCTTGACTATAAAATGAAAACTTGTTATATAAGAATGATACGTTTAGCATTCTTTGGTATACCTATATATGGGGTTTGGGGGGCTCGTAGATGGCCGATTTTTCCAACTCATTTTTTTATATATAAAATTCTGAGTGACGCTTTGATATATTATTAATAGGGGATTTGGGGACCGAGCTGTTGTCAAAAAGTCCCGCATTCGTTCCTTTTATATTTTTTCACGATCTATCATAAGACTACTACTAATTGTCTTATTCTTAGCAAAACTTGGCCTTTTAGAGCACCAAAATATTTTTGGTTCATGATTACTGAGCAGTTTTATATATAAAAAATACAAGAAATGAAAAAATTTGAAAAAAGTGCAAAACACCCTAAAAACAGGGCTTTTTGCAAGATTTTGAAGATTTTATAAATATTTGCTTCAATTTGCGAGTACTTACTCATAAAATACCCCAAAACCCAGAAAAAATAACAAAATTCATAAGAAAACCCTAATTTTTTGATAAGAAAACCCTGCTAAATTTTAAAATATGGAAAAATTGGGCAATTGTAATTGATTGTTTGATTTTATTATATAAACATAACAAATTAATCAAAACCATGAAAATCTAACCTTATCTATAAGAATATGTTTAAAAATTTTATGTAAATTACTTACTTTGGTTTCCTTCAGGGTTTTTGTGTATAAGATTATCTTGGTTTTCATTTTTTATTATAGGAAGTTAAAAATTTATACATTGTGTTTCTCATAGAAAATTTATATAACTAAAAAGTAAAATATTTTTAAAAGAGAGTGTCTTCACTCGATATATAGCCTCTAAAAAAGTGATCAAAACATAGTCATAGGAAAAATAATTGGATATTCATTACTACTACTCATAAAAAAGATATTTATATATAAAACACTCATTTCATTATAAAAATTTATATAGAAACGATATAATGTATTTTAATAAAGAATTACTTATAAGAAATTTATATAATAGGTGACTACTTACTCATCGAAATCCAAAAAGACTACTATTTTTATAAGGAATGTGATACTATTCATTAAATAATTACTAAATTTGGCTTCTCTCGGGGTTTTGGTGAAAAAGGGTCTCTGGGTTTTCTTTCTATAATAAACACATAATATTAAATAAGAAGTGCGGTCTCTTTGGCATTGCTAGTTTGACCTTGGGTTTTCATGTACTTCGTTTTGGGTTTTCATACGTGACACTTGGGTTTTCATGCGTGACGCAATACGCAGAGTCTTCGCTTCGCTCAGGACTCGCGTCCTTTTCCAATTAATTTTGCTTCGTCTTTGGCTTACCCGAAGGGTTTTGGCGGCAGCCTATTTTCAGGTTTTCAAAAAAAAAAAGATTATTATATTAAATTACATCATTTTATTAATAATTACTATATAATAATATAAAACTTCTCATTTTATATATGAACTCCGCTCTTTGGTATCCCTATATATGGGGTTTGGGGGGCTCACAGAGCGAAGTTTTTACCCCCCCAGAAATTTATAGTCAAATTTCCCTTTTTTATGATAAATTTAGGTTCAGACCCCCCCACCCCCACCCCCCTTGACATATAAAATGAACTCTTGTTATAATAATGATACGTGTAGCATCTTGGGTATACCTATATATGGGTTTGGGGGGCTCGTAGATGGCCGATTTTTCCAACTCATTTTTTTATATATAAAATTCTGAGTGACGCTTTGTTATATTATTAATAGGGGATTTGGGGACCGAGCTGTTGTCAAAAAGTCCCGCATTCGTTCCTTTTATATTTTTTCACGATCTATCATAAGACTACTACTAATTGTCTTATTCTTAGCAAAACTTGGCCTTTTAGAGCACCAAAATATTTTTGGTTCATGATTACTGAGCAGTTTTATATATAAAAAATACAAGAAATGAAAAAATTTGAAAAAAGTGCAAAACACCCTAAAAACAGGGCTTTTTGCAAGATTTTGAAGATTTTATAAATATTTGCTTCAATTTGTGAGTACTTACTCATAAAATCCCCCAAAACCCTAAAATAATGGTAAAATATATAAGAAAACCCTACTATTTTGATAAGAAAACCCTACCAAATTTCAAAATATTAAAAAAAGGTAAATGGTATTTATTATTTTGATTTTTTTATATATACATAACAAAATAAGCAAAACCCTGAAAATCAAACCTTATATAAAAGAATATGTTTAAAAATTATATATAAATTACCCACTTTGGTTTCTTTATGGGTTTTGGTGTCAAAGATTCTCTGGGTTTTCATAATATATTGGATAAAGTTAAAAATTGATATATTGGGTTTCACATAAAAAATTTATAAAACTAAAAATGTTAATAATTTGGAAAATAAAGTTGCTTCACTCGATATATAGCCTCTTAAAAAGTGATCAAAACTTAGTATTAGAAAAAATATTTACATATTCCTGACTACTACTCATTAAAAAATATTTAAACATAAATAATCATTGTATTATTAAATGTATATAGAAACGATATAATGAATTATAATAAAGAATTACTTATAAGAAATTTATATAATAGGTGACTACTTACTCATCGAAATCCAAAAAGACTACTATTTTTATAAGGAATGTGATACTTTCATTAAATAGTTACTTAATTTGGCTTCTCTTTGGGTTTTGCTGAAAAAGGGTCTCTGGGTTTTCATTATAAAGTAAGAACACCATATTCCTTCTATAGCGCGCGGTCTCTTTGGCATTGCTAGTTTGACCTTGGGTTTTCATGTACTTCGTTTTGGGTTTTCATACGTGACACTTGGGTTTTCATGCGTGACGCAATACGCAGAGTCTTCGCTTCGCTCAGGACTCGCGTCCTTTTCCAATTAATTTTGCTTCGTCTTTGGCTTACCCGAAGGGTTTTGGCGGCAGCCTATTTTCAGGTTTTCAAAAAAAAAAAGATTATTATATTAAATTACATCATTTTATTAATAATTACTATATAATAATATAAAACTTCTCATTTTATATATGAACTCCGCTCTTTGGTATCCCTATATATGGGGTTTGGGGGGCTCACAGAGCGAAGTTTTTACCCCCCCAGAAATTTATAGTCAAATTTCCCTTTTTTATGATAAATTTAGGTTCAGACCCCCCCACCCCCACCCCCCTTGAACTATAAATGGCAATCTTGTTGTATTAATAATTTGATACCTGTGTAGCATCTCTTGGTATATACTATATAGTGGTTTGGGGCTCGTCAGTAGCAGAATGGCCGATTTTCTCCAACTCATTTTTATATATAAAATTCTGAGTGACGCTTTGTTATATTATTAATAGGGGATTTGGGGACCGAGCTGTTGTCAAAAAGTCCCGCATTCGTTCCTTTTATATTTTTTCACGATCTATCATAAGACTACTACTAATTGTCTTATTCTTAGCAAAACTTGGCCTTTTAGAGCACCAAAATATTTTTGGTTCATGATTACTGAGCAGTTTTATATATAAAAAATACAAGAAATGAAAAAATTTGAAAAAAGTGCAAAACACCCTAAAAACAGGGCTTTTTGCAAGATTTTGAAGATTTTATAAATATTTGCTTCAATTTGTGAGTACTTACTCATGAAATACCCCAAAACCCAGAAAAGATGATTAATTTGATAAGAAAACCCTAATATTTTGACAAGAAAACCTTGCTAAATTTTAAAATCAGGATAAATGAGTAAATTATAACTTGATTTTTTGATTTTTTTAAATAAACATAACAAATTAAGTAAAACCCTGAAAATCAAACCTTATCTATAAGAATATATTAAAAATTTATATATAAATTACTCACTTTGGTTTCCTTATGGGTTTTGGTGTCAAAGATTCTCTGGGTTTTCATATTATATTGAATAAAGTTAAAAATTGATATATTGTGTTTCACATAAAAAATTTATAAAACTAAAAATGTTAATAATTTGGAAAATAAAGTTGCTTCACTCGATATATAGCTTCTAAAAAAGTGATCAAAACATATTCATAGAAAAAATAATTTTAGATTCCTTACTACTACTCATAAAAAAGATATTTATATATAAAACATTTATTTTATTATAAAATGTATATAGAAACGATATAATGAATTATAATAAAGAATTACTTATAAGAAATTTATATAATAGGTGACTACTTACTCATCGAAATCCAAAAAGACTACTATTTTTATAAGGAATGTGATA
>ARYC01013341.1:0-12631 GCA_000711775.1 Oxytricha trifallax
ATGTTAATTATAGTCAAATATGCTGATGCCAAAGTAAAATTATGTTAATTATAGTAAAATGTGCTGATGCCAAAGTCAATTTTTGTCAATTATAGTCAAATATGCTGATGCCAAAGTCATATTGTGGTAAGCCAAAGTCAAATTGTGTGAAGACAAAGTCAAATTGTGGTAAGCCAAAAGTCATATTATGGATAACCAAAGTCAAATTACCAAAATTGACATATTAAACTATATATAAAAAATTCTATAATAAATTTTAACATTATATACCCATGTACTCCAAAAAATATTTTTTTTTTCATTAGAGGTCTTTCGTACCTACTTTTGAAGTTCACATATTCATTAGTTTAAAGAAACGAACCAAATAAATAAAGATTCTCCCAAAAAATAATCTTAAAAATCCTTACGGCGGTTTTAGGCCGTTATTTCATGCCCCAAAACCCCATTTAAAGTATATATCAAAGCGTCACGCAATACTTTTATATGTGAAAATTTCATAAGGATGCGAAACGTATCATTATTGCAAAAAATGGTTTAATTTTATAGTCAAAGGGGGGTGGGGGTGGGGGGGGGTCTTAAGCCAATTTGATAATATTTTATTAAGAACTTTTTTTTATTTGAAAACCTGAAAAAAGGCTGCCGCCAAAACCCTTCGGGTAAGCCAAAGACGAGGCAATATTAATTATATTGGGACGCGAGTCCTGAGCGAAGCGAAGACTCAGCGTATCAAGTCACGTATGAAAACCCAAAGCGAAGTACATGAAAACCCAAAGTCAAATATGCAAAGCCAAAGAGACCGCGCTATAAAAGAGTTTTACTGTCTTTCTTATTATATGAAAACCCAGAGACACCTTCTCTCCCACCAAAACCAAAGAAAGCCCAAATTTTAGAATTTTAATGAATCAGTATCTTTGAATTTCTTATAAAAATAGTAGGGTTTTTGGAATTTGATGAGTAAGTAATCACAGATTAAATAATTTGCATAAAATTACTTCTTTTTTATAATACATTATCCCTTTTCTATCAAATTTTTATAAAAAAATGAGTGTTTTATATATAAATTTATCTTTTCATCAGTAGTAGTCAGGAATCTTCAAATAGTTTTTCTATGACTATGTTTTGATGATTAATTTAGAGCCTATATATCGAGTGAAGCCACTTTTTTTTCAAAATTATTAACTTGTTAGTTTAGTCAGTTTTTTAATAATCAACCCACTATATAGCATTTTTGATATCTTTAATATAAAATGAAAACCCAGGATCCTTTTCCAGCAAAACCCAGAGATAAACCAAAGAGAGCAATTATTGATTTTATATAGTAGCGTTTTCTTATCCAATTATGAGAGAGAGTTTTCGTTTAAAGTAAATAAGGTTTTCAAGGCTATGAAAAATATATTGAGACATTTAGTAACATATTGGATTCTATATTATTTCTAACACATTTTCCGATTTATTAAATTTTATAGGGTTTTCTTATCAAATTGGAAGGGTTTTCTTATCAAAATTGTTGGGTTTTGGGATTATTTTAAATTTTATGGGTAAGTAGTCACAAGTTGGACTAACCATTTTTATTTAACATTTCTTTTACCTTTCTTATAATTTAAATCTTGTCTCTTTGAGTTTTTATTCCAATTTTAAAACAAATAGTTTGTTTTTTTTTTATTAACATGTAACTTGTCTTGTTTAATATTATAAAATCTATAATTATTTTTTGTAACCATATTTATAGATGACTTATTAAAAGCCTATATGTAAAGTAAGTAATAATACCTTTTCAGTTTTTTATTTTATGATACCCCGAATTAAAAATATGATAAGCCAAAGTCAAATTATGGAAAGCCAAAGTCAAATTATGGAAAGCCAAAACCAAATTGTGGTTAGCCTAAGTCAATAAATGAAAAGCCAAAGTCAAATTATGGAAAGCCAAAGTCAAATTTTGGTATGCCAAAGCCAAATGACCAAACTTTACATAATAAATAAATATTGGACTTTATATATATAACTTTATCATAATATAGTCACGTACTGCAATACAATTTATTTTTTTACCATAAGGGGTTTTTCGTACCTACTATTGAAGTTCAGATATTCATTAGTCCAATTGTATCAAAAGAATTACAATTAAAACATAACTTACTGATGAATTTTCCACCGGGGTTTTAGGCCGTTATTTCATGCCCCAAAACCCCATTTAAAGTATATATCAAAGCGTCACGCAATACTTTTATATGTGAAAATTTCATAAGGATGCGAAACGTATCATTATTGCAAAAAATGGTTTAATTTTATAGTCAAAGGGGGGTGGGGGTGGGGGGGGGTCTTAAGCCAATTTGATAATATTTTATTAAGAACTTTTTTTTATTTGAAAACCTGAAAAAAGGCTGCCGCCAAAACCCTTCGGGTAAGCCAAAGACGAGGCAATATTAATTATATTGGGACGCGAGTCCTGAGCGAAGCGAAGACTCAGCGTATCAAGTCACGTATGAAAACCCAAAGCGAAGTACATGAAAACCCAAAGTCAAATATGCAAAGCCAAAGAGACCGCGCATTCTACTAATAAGTATGACTTTACTATTATATGAAAACCCAGAGACCCTTTTTCACCAAAACCTAGAGAGAAGCCAAAGTTAGTAACTATATAATGATTAGTGAATGTATTTCTTATAAAAATAGTAGGGTTTTTGGAATTTGATGAGTAAGTAATCACAGATTAAATAATTTGCATAAAATTACTTCTTTTTTATAATACATTATCCCTTTTCTATCAAATTTTTATAAAAAAATGAGTGTTTTATATATAAATTTATCTTTTCATCAGTAGTAGTCAGGAATCTTCAAATAGTTTTTCTATGACTATGTTTTGATGATTAATTTAGAGCCTATATATCGAGTGAAGCCACTTTTTTTTCAAAATTATTAACTTGTTAGTTTAGTCAGTTTTTTAATAATCAACCCACTATATAGCATTTTTGATATCTTTAATATAAAATGAAAACCCAGGATCCTTTTCCAGCAAAACCCAGAGATAAACCAAAGAGAGCAATTATTGATTTTATATAGTAGCGTTTTCTTATCCAATTATGAGAGAGAGTTTTCGTTTAAAGTAAATAAGGTTTTCAAGGCTATGAAAAATATATTGAGACATTTAGTAACATATTGGATTCTATATTATTTCTAACACATTTTCCGATTTATTAAATTTTATAGGGTTTTCTTATCAAATTGGAAGGGTTTTCTTATCAAAATTGTTGGGTTTTGGGATTATTTTAAATTTTATGGGTAAGTAGTCACAAGTTGGACTAACCATTTTTATTTAACATTTCTTTTACCTTTCTTATAATTTAAATCTTGTCTCTTTGAGTTTTTATTCCAATTTTAAAACAAATAGTTTGTTTTTTTTTTATTAACATGTAACTTGTCTTGTTTAATATTATAAAATCTATAATTATTTTTTGTAACCATATTTATAGATGACTTATTAAAAGCCTATATGTAAAGTAAGTAATAATACCTTTTCAGTTTTTTATTTTATGATACCCCGAATTAAAAATATGATAAGCCAAAGTCAAATTATGGAAAGCCAAAGTCAAATTATGGAAAGCCAAAACCAAATTGTGGTTAGCCTAAGTCAATAAATGAAAAGCCAAAGTCAAATTATGGAAAGCCAAAGTCAAATTTTGGTATGCCAAAGCCAAATGACCAAACTTTACATAATAAATAAATATTGGACTTTATATATATAACTTTATCATAATATAGTCACGTACTGCAATACAATTTATTTTTTTACCATAAGGGGTTTTTCGTACCTACTATTGAAGTTCAGATATTCATTAGTCCAATTGTATCAAAAGAATTACAATTAAAACATAACTTACTGATGAATTTTCCACCGGGGTTTTAGGCCGTTATTTCATGCCCCAAAACCCCATTTAAAGTATATATCAAAGCGTCACGCAATACTTTTATATGTGAAAATTTCATAAGGATGCGAAACGTATCATTATTGCAAAAAATGGTTTAATTTTATAGTCAAAGGGGGGTGGGGGTGGGGGGGGGTCTTAAGCCAATTTGATAATATTTTATTAAGAACTTTTTTTTATTTGAAAACCTGAAAAAAGGCTGCCGCCAAAACCCTTCGGGTAAGCCAAAGACGAGGCAATATTAATTATATTGGGACGCGAGTCCTGAGCGAAGCGAAGACTCAGCGTATCAAGTCACGTATGAAAACCCAAAGCGAAGTACATGAAAACCCAAAGTCAAATATGCAAAGCCAAAGAGACCGCGCTATAAAAGAGTTTTACTGTCTTTCTTATTATATGAAAACCCAGAGACCCTTTTTCAGCAAAACCCAAAGAGATGCCTAAGTTAGTAATTGTATAATGAATAGGAATGGGTTTTTTATAAAAATAGTAGGGTTTTTGGAATTTGATGAGTAAGTAATCACAGATTAAATAATTTGCATAAAATTACTTCTTTTTTATAATACATTATCCCTTTTCTATCAAATTTTTATAAAAAAATGAGTGTTTTATATATAAATTTATCTTTTCATCAGTAGTAGTCAGGAATCTTCAAATAGTTTTTCTATGACTATGTTTTGATGATTAATTTAGAGCCTATATATCGAGTGAAGCCACTTTTTTTTCAAAATTATTAACTTGTTAGTTTAGTCAGTTTTTTAATAATCAACCCACTATATAGCATTTTTGATATCTTTAATATAAAATGAAAACCCAGGATCCTTTTCCAGCAAAACCCAGAGATAAACCAAAGAGAGCAATTATTGATTTTATATAGTAGCGTTTTCTTATCCAATTATGAGAGAGAGTTTTCGTTTAAAGTAAATAAGGTTTTCAAGGCTATGAAAAATATATTGAGACATTTAGTAACATATTGGATTCTATATTATTTCTAACACATTTTCCGATTTATTAAATTTTATAGGGTTTTCTTATCAAATTGGAAGGGTTTTCTTATCAAAATTGTTGGGTTTTGGGATTATTTTAAATTTTATGGGTAAGTAGTCACAAGTTGGACTAACCATTTTTATTTAACATTTCTTTTACCTTTCTTATAATTTAAATCTTGTCTCTTTGAGTTTTTATTCCAATTTTAAAACAAATAGTTTGTTTTTTTTTTATTAACATGTAACTTGTCTTGTTTAATATTATAAAATCTATAATTATTTTTTGTAACCATATTTATAGATGACTTATTAAAAGCCTATATGTAAAGTAAGTAATAATACCTTTTCAGTTTTTTATTTTATGATACCCCGAATTAAAAATATGATAAGCCAAAGTCAAATTATGGAAAGCCAAAGTCAAATTATGGAAAGCCAAAACCAAATTGTGGTTAGCCTAAGTCAATAAATGAAAAGCCAAAGTCAAATTATGGAAAGCCAAAGTCAAATTTTGGTATGCCAAAGCCAAATGACCAAACTTTACATAATAAATAAATATTGGACTTTATATATATAACTTTATCATAATATAGTCACGTACTGCAATACAATTTATTTTTTTACCATAAGGGGTTTTTCGTACCTACTATTGAAGTTCAGATATTCATTAGTCCAATTGTATCAAAAGAATTACAATTAAAACATAACTTACTGATGAATTTTCCACCGGGGTTTTAGGCCGTTATTTCATGCCCCAAAACCCCATTTAAAGTATATATCAAAGCGTCACGCAATACTTTTATATGTGAAAATTTCATAAGGATGCGAAACGTATCATTATTGCAAAAAATGGTTTAATTTTATAGTCAAAGGGGGGTGGGGGTGGGGGGGGGTCTTAAGCCAATTTGATAATATTTTATTAAGAACTTTTTTTTATTTGAAAACCTGAAAAAAGGCTGACGCCAAAACCCTTCGGGTAAGCCAAAAACGAGGCAATATTAATTAGATTGGGACGCGAGTCCTGAGCGAAGCGAAGACTCAGCGTATCAAGTCACGCATGAAAACCCAAAGCGAAGTACAGGAAAACCCAAAGTCAAACACACAAAGCCAAAGAGACCGCGCTATAAAAGAGTTTTAATGTCTTTACTATTATATGAAAACCCAGAGACAACTTTTCACCAAAACCCAAAGAGAAGCCAAAGATAGTAACTATATAATAATAAATGAGTTTTCTTATAAAAATAGTAGGGTTTTTGGAATTTGATGAGTAAGTAATCACAGATTAAATAATTTGCATAAAATTACTTCTTTTTTATAATACATTATCCCTTTTCTATCAAATTTTTATAAAAAAATGAGTGTTTTATATATAAATTTATCTTTTCATCAGTAGTAGTCAGGAATCTTCAAATAGTTTTTCTATGACTATGTTTTGATGATTAATTTAGAGCCTATATATCGAGTGAAGCCACTTTTTTTTCAAAATTATTAACTTGTTAGTTTAGTCAGTTTTTTAATAATCAACCCACTATATAGCATTTTTGATATCTTTAATATAAAATGAAAACCCAGGATCCTTTTCCAGCAAAACCCAGAGATAAACCAAAGAGAGCAATTATTGATTTTATATAGTAGCGTTTTCTTATCCAATTATGAGAGAGAGTTTTCGTTTAAAGTAAATAAGGTTTTCAAGGCTATGAAAAATATATTGAGACATTTAGTAACATATTGGATTCTATATTATTTCTAACACATTTTCCGATTTATTAAATTTTATAGGGTTTTCTTATCAAATTGGAAGGGTTTTCTTATCAAAATTGTTGGGTTTTGGGATTATTTTAAATTTTATGGGTAAGTAGTCACAAGTTGGACTAACCATTTTTATTTAACATTTCTTTTACCTTTCTTATAATTTAAATCTTGTCTCTTTGAGTTTTTATTCCAATTTTAAAACAAATAGTTTGTTTTTTTTTTATTAACATGTAACTTGTCTTGTTTAATATTATAAAATCTATAATTATTTTTTGTAACCATATTTATAGATGACTTATTAAAAGCCTATATGTAAAGTAAGTAATAATACCTTTTCAGTTTTTTATTTTATGATACCCCGAATTAAAAATATGATAAGCCAAAGTCAAATTATGGAAAGCCAAAGTCAAATTATGGAAAGCCAAAACCAAATTGTGGTTAGCCTAAGTCAATAAATGAAAAGCCAAAGTCAAATTATGGAAAGCCAAAGTCAAATTTTGGTATGCCAAAGCCAAATGACCAAACTTTACATAATAAATAAATATTGGACTTTATATATATAACTTTATCATAATATAGTCACGTACTGCAATACAATTTATTTTTTTACCATAAGGGGTTTTTCGTACCTACTATTGAAGTTCAGATATTCATTAGTCCAATTGTATCAAAAGAATTACAATTAAAACATAACTTACTGATGAATTTTCCACCGGGGTTTTAGGCCGTTATTTCATGCCCCAAAACCCCATTTAAAGTATATATCAAAGCGTCACGCAATACTTTTATATGTGAAAATTTCATAAGGATGCGAAACGTATCATTATTGCAAAAAATGGTTTAATTTTATAGTCAAAGGGGGGTGGGGGTGGGGGGGGGTCTTAAGCCAATTTGATAATATTTTATTAAGAACTTTTTTTTATTTGAAAACCTGAAAAAAGGCTGCCGCCAAAACCCTTCGGGTAAGCCAAAGACGAGGCAATATTAATTATATTGGGACGCGAGTCCTGAGCGAAGCGAAGACTCAGCGTATCAAGTCACGTATGAAAACCCAAAGCGAAGTACATGAAAACCCAAAGTCAAATATGCAAAGCCAAAGAGACCGCGCTATAAAAGAGTTTTACTGTCTTTCTTATTATATGAAAACCCAGAGACACCTTTTTCACCAAAACCTAGAGAGAAGCCAAAGTTAGTAACTTATATAATGAATAGTAGAATGTTTCTTATAAAAATAGTAGGGTTTTTGGAATTTGATGAGTAAGTAATCACAGATTAAATAATTTGCATAAAATTACTTCTTTTTTATAATACATTATCCCTTTTCTATCAAATTTTTATAAAAAAATGAGTGTTTTATATATAAATTTATCTTTTCATCAGTAGTAGTCAGGAATCTTCAAATAGTTTTTCTATGACTATGTTTTGATGATTAATTTAGAGCCTATATATCGAGTGAAGCCACTTTTTTTTCAAAATTATTAACTTGTTAGTTTAGTCAGTTTTTTAATAATCAACCCACTATATAGCATTTTTGATATCTTTAATATAAAATGAAAACCCAGGATCCTTTTCCAGCAAAACCCAGAGATAAACCAAAGAGAGCAATTATTGATTTTATATAGTAGCGTTTTCTTATCCAATTATGAGAGAGAGTTTTCGTTTAAAGTAAATAAGGTTTTCAAGGCTATGAAAAATATATTGAGACATTTAGTAACATATTGGATTCTATATTATTTCTAACACATTTTCCGATTTATTAAATTTTATAGGGTTTTCTTATCAAATTGGAAGGGTTTTCTTATCAAAATTGTTGGGTTTTGGGATTATTTTAAATTTTATGGGTAAGTAGTCACAAGTTGGACTAACCATTTTTATTTAACATTTCTTTTACCTTTCTTATAATTTAAATCTTGTCTCTTTGAGTTTTTATTCCAATTTTAAAACAAATAGTTTGTTTTTTTTTTATTAACATGTAACTTGTCTTGTTTAATATTATAAAATCTATAATTATTTTTTGTAACCATATTTATAGATGACTTATTAAAAGCCTATATGTAAAGTAAGTAATAATACCTTTTCAGTTTTTTATTTTATGATACCCCGAATTAAAAATATGATAAGCCAAAGTCAAATTATGGAAAAGGCCAAAGTCAAATTATGGAAAGCCAAAACCAAATTGTGGTTAGCCTAAGTCAATAAATGAAAAGCCAAAGTCAAATTATGGAAAGCCAAAGTCAAATTTTGGTATGCCAAAGCCAAATGACCAAACTTTACATAATAAATAAATATTGGACTTTATATATATAACTTTATCATAATATAGTCACGTACTGCAATACAATTTATTTTTTTACCATAAGGGGTTTTTCGTACCTACTATTGAAGTTCAGATATTCATTAGTCCAATTGTATCAAAAGAATTACAATTAAAACATAACTTACTGATGAATTTTCCACCGGGGTTTTAGGCCGTTATTTCATGCCCCAAAACCCCATTTAAAGTATATATCAAAGCGTCACGCAATACTTTTATATGTGAAAATTTCATAAGGATGCGAAACGTATCATTATTGCAAAAAATGGTTTAATTTTATAGTCAAAGGGGGGTGGGGGTGGGGGGGGGTCTTAAGCCAATTTGATAATATTTTATTAAGAACTTTTTTTTATTTGAAAACCTGAAAAAAGGCTGCCGCCAAAACCCTTCGGGTAAGCCAAAGACGAGGCAATATTAATTATATTGGGACGCGAGTCCTGAGCGAAGCGAAGACTCAGCGTATCAAGTCACGTATAAAAACCCAAAGCGAAGTACATGAAAACCAAAGTCAAACATGCAAAGCCAAAGAGACCGCGCTATAAAAGAGTTTTATATCTTTACTATAAAACGAAAACCCAGAGACACCTTTTCACCAAAACCCAAAGAGAAGCCAAAATTATAACTATATAATGAAGAGTATATGGATTTCTTATAAAAATAGTAGGGTTTTTGGAATTTGATGAGTAAGTAATCACAGATTAAATAATTTGCATAAAATTACTTCTTTTTTATAATACATTATCCCTTTTCTATCAAATTTTTATAAAAAAATGAGTGTTTTATATATAAATTTATCTTTTCATCAGTAGTAGTCAGGAATCTTCAAATAGTTTTTCTATGACTATGTTTTGATGATTAATTTAGAGCCTATATATCGAGTGAAGCCACTTTTTTTTCAAAATTATTAACTTGTTAGTTTAGTCAGTTTTTTAATAATCAACCCACTATATAGCATTTTTGATATCTTTAATATAAAATGAAAACCCAGGATCCTTTTCCAGCAAAACCCAGAGATAAACCAAAGAGAGCAATTATTGATTTTATATAGTAGCGTTTTCTTATCCAATTATGAGAGAGAGTTTTCGTTTAAAGTAAATAAGGTTTTCAAGGCTATGAAAAATATATTGAGACATTTAGTAACATATTGGATTCTATATTATTTCTAACACATTTTCCGATTTATTAAATTTTATAGGGTTTTCTTATCAAATTGGAAGGGTTTTCTTATCAAAATTGTTGGGTTTTGGGATTATTTTAAATTTTATGGGTAAGTAGTCACAAGTTGGACTAACCATTTTTATTTAACATTTCTTTTACCTTTCTTATAATTTAAATCTTGTCTCTTTGAGTTTTTATTCCAATTTTAAAACAAATAGTTTGTTTTTTTTTTATTAACATGTAACTTGTCTTGTTTAATATTATAAAATCTATAATTATTTTTTGTAACCATATTTATAGATGACTTATTAAAAGCCTATATGTAAAGTAAGTAATAATACCTTTTCAGTTTTTTATTTTATGATACCCCGAATTAAAAATATGATAAGCCAAAGTCAAATTATGGAAAGCCAAAGTCAAATTATGGAAAGCCAAAACCAAATTGTGGTTAGCCTAAGTCAATAAATGAAAAGCCAAAGTCAAATTATGGAAAGCCAAAGTCAAATTTTGGTATGCCAAAGCCAAATGACCAAACTTTACATAATAAATAAATATTGGACTTTATATATATAACTTTATCATAATATAGTCACGTACTGCAATACAATTTATTTTTTTACCATAAGGGGTTTTTCGTACCTACTATTGAAGTTCAGATATTCATTAGTCCAATTGTATCAAAAGAATTACAATTAAAACATAACTTACTGATGAATTTTCCACCGGGGTTTTAGGCCGTTATTTCATGCCCCAAAACCCCATTTAAAGTATATATCAAAGCGTCACGCAATACTTTTATATGTGAAATCCATAGATGCCAAACGTATCATTTTATATTATGTTGGGGGTGGGGGGGGTCTGAAGCAAATTTGATAACATTTTATAAAGAACTTTCTTTTATTTGAAAACCTGAAAAAAGGCTGACGCCAAAACCCTTCAGGTAAGCCAAAGACGAGGCAAATATAATTGAATATGGACGCGAGTCCTGAGCGAAGCGAAGACTCTTCGTATCGCGAAGTGAAAACCCTAGAGTCACGTATAAAAACCCAAAGCGAAGTATATGAAAACCCAAGGTCAAACTCGTAAAGCCAAAGAGACCGTGCTGTCTACTGATTAGTACATCTATACTATTATATGAAAACCCAGAGACACCTTTTCACCAAAACCCAGAGAAGCCAAAGTTAGTAATTATATAATGAATAGCAATGAGTTTTTATAAAAATAGTAGGGTTTTTGGAATTTGATGAGTAAGTAATCACAGATTAAATAATTTGCATAAAATTACTTCTTTTTTATAATACATTATCCCTTTTCTATCAAATTTTTATAAAAAAATGAGTGTTTTATATATAAATTTATCTTTTCATCAGTAGTAGTCAGGAATCTTCAAATAGTTTTTCTATGACTATGTTTTGATGATTAATTTAGAGCCTATATATCGAGTGAAGCCACTTTTTTTTCAAAATTATTAACTTGTTAGTTTAGTCAGTTTTTTAATAATCAACCCACTATATAGCATTTTTGATATCTTTAATATAAAATGAAAACCCAGGATCCTTTTCCAGCAAAACCCAGAGATAAACCAAAGAGAGCAATTATTGATTTTATATAGTAGCGTTTTCTTATCCAATTATGAGAGAGAGTTTTCGTTTAAAGTAAATAAGGTTTTCAAGGCTATGAAAAATATATTGAGACATTTAGTAACATATTGGATTCTATATTATTTCTAACACATTTTCCGATTTATTAAATTTTATAGGGTTTTCTTATCAAATTGGAAGGGTTTTCTTATCAAAATTGTTGGGTTTTGGGATTATTTTAAATTTTATGGGTAAGTAGTCACAAGTTGGACTAACCATTTTTATTTAACATTTCTTTTACCTTTCTTATAATTTAAATCTTGTCTCTTTGAGTTTTTATTCCAATTTTAAAACAAATAGTTTGTTTTTTTTTTATTAACATGTAACTTGTCTTGTTTAATATTATAAAATCTATAATTATTTTTTGTAACCATATTTATAGATGACTTATTAAAAGCCTATATGTAAAGTAAGTAATAATACCTTTTCAGTTTTTTATTTTATGATACCCCGAATTAAAAATATGATAAGCCAAAGTCAAATTATGGAAAGCCAAAGTCAAATTATGGAAAGCCAAAACCAAATTGTGGTTAGCCTAAGTCAATAAATGAAAAGCCAAAGTCAAATTATGGAAAGCCAAAGTCAAATTTTGGTATGCCAAAGCCAAATGACCAAACTTTACATAATAAATAAATATTGGACTTTATATATATAACTTTATCATAATATAGTCACGTACTGCAATACAATTTATTTTTTTACCATAAGGGGTTTTTCGTACCTACTATTGAAGTTCAGATATTCATTAGTCCAATTGTATCAAAAGAATTACAATTAAAACATAACTTACTGATGAATTTTCCACCGGGGTTTTAGGCCGTTATTTCATGCCCCAAAACCCCATTTAAAGTATATATCAAA
>ARYC01013344.1:0-14513 GCA_000711775.1 Oxytricha trifallax
TGCGATGAAACATCACAGCTCTCTGGTCTAGTGGAAAGTGTGCCCAATACTTCAAAGTCTTCGAATCGCAGAGGAAGTCAATATGAGCCTGAGAGAACTTTTATTTTCTTTAAGGGTGCGTTCAAGAACCAGAGTTATAATGCTAAACAGCTAGCAAGCAGTGATACCTAACAGTTGAGGCAGTCTTGCGTAATAACTTTGCTATAGCTGCATAATTTAGTACAGGCTAAGCTAAGTCGATAATAATACTAGTACCATACCTAAGCTTAAGCAGTAAATCTAAATATTACTCGTCATAAATAGACCCTAAATTTCGCTAATTTCTATTTCTCATTTTGCAATTTAACCTAATTTCTCTACTAACCCCAATAAGACCCATACTATACCCAACATATCGAAGCACTTATAAACCTCACTAAGGGTTTTTGGAATTTTGAATGGTCCTGGTACTGGTATGTAAAAATTGACAAAATCATAAGATTTTATACATAATTTTTACACTATTAAATTTGCATTAGTCTATATGTATCTTTATTTGTTCGTATGCGGAACATATTTATACAATTAGATCTCTATGCATTTGATACAAAATGACCGGTTCCTTTCCTTGAGTCAATTTTATTTCATCGATAATGGTCCTGGTACTGGTATGTAAAAATTGACAAAATCATAAGATTTTATACATAATTTTTACACTATTAAATTTGCATTAGTCTATATGTATCTTTATTTGTTCGTATGCGGAACATATTTATACAATTAGATCTCTATGCACTTGATACAAAATGACCGGTTCCTTTCCTTGAATCAATTTTATTTCATCGATTATGGTCCTGGTACTGGTATGTAAAAATTGACAAAATCATAAGATTTTATACATAATTTTTACACTATTAAATTTGCATTAGTCTATATGTATCTTTATTTGTTCGAATGCGGAACATATTTATACAATTAGATCTCTATGCACTTGATACAAAATGACCGGTTCCTTTCCTTGAGTCAATTTTATTTCATCGATAATGGTCCTGGTACTCGTATGTAAAAATTGACAAAATCATAAGATTTTATACATAATTTTTACACTATTAAATTTGCATTAGTCTATATGTATCTTTATTTGTTCGTATGCGGAACATATTTATACAATTAGATCTCTATGCACTTGATACAAAATGACCGGTTCCTTTCCTTGAATCAATTTTATTTCATCGATTATGGTCCTGGTACTGGTATGTAAAAATTGACAAAATCATAAGATTTTATACATAATTTTTACACTATTAAATTTGCATTAGTCTATATGTATCTTTATTTGTTCGAATGCGGAACATATTTATACAAATAGATCTCTATGCACTTGATACAAAATGACCGGTTCCTTTCCTTGAATCAATTTTATTTCATCGATAATGGTCCTGGTACTGGTATGTAAAAATTGACAAAATCATAAGATTTTATACATAATTTTTACACTATTAAATTTGCATTAGTCTATATGTATCTTTATTTGTTCGAATGCGGAACATATTTATACAATTAGATCTCTATGCACTTGATACAAAATGACCGGCTCCTTTCCTTGAATCAATTTTATTTCATAGATAATGGTCCTGGTACTGGTATGTAAAAATTGACAAAATCATAAGATTTTATACATAATTTTTACACTATTAAATTTGCATTAGTCTATATGTATCTTTATTTGTTCGAATGCGGAACATATTTATACAATTAGATCTCTATGCACTTGATACAAAATGACCGGCTCCTTTCCTTGAATCAATTTTATTTCATCGATAATGGTCCTGGTACTGGTATGTAAAAATTGACAAAATCATAAGATTTTATACATAATTTTTACACTATTAAATTTGCATTAGTCTATATGTATCTTTATTTGTTCGAATGCGGAACATATTTATACAATTAGATCTCTATGCACTTGATACAAAATACCGGTTCCTTTCCTTGAATCAATTTTATTTCATCGATAATGGTCCTGGTACTGGTATGTAAAAATTGACAAAATCATAAGATTTTATACATAATTTTTACACTATTAAATTTGCATTAGTCTATATGTATCTTTATTTGTTCGAATGCGGAACATATTTATACAATTAGATCTCTATGCACTTGATACAAAATGACCGGTTCCTTTCCTTGAGTCAATTTTATTTCATCGATAATGGTCCTGGTACTCGTATGTAAAAATTGACAAAATCATAAGATTTTATACATAATTTTTACACTATTAAATTTGCATTAGTCTATATGTATCTTTATTTGTTCGTATGCGGAACATATTTATACAATTAGATCTCTATGCACTTGATACAAAATGACCGGCTCCTTTCCTTGAGTCAATTTTATTTCATCGATAATGGTCCTGGTACTCGTATGTAAAAATTGACAAAATCATAAGATTTTATACATAATTTTTACACTATTAAATTTGCATTAGTCTATATGTATCTTTATTTGTTCGTATGCGGAACATATTTATACAATTAGATCTCTATGCACTTGATACAAAATGACCGGCTCCTTTCCTTGAGTCAATTTTATTTCATCGATAATGGTCCTGGTACTCGTATGTAAAAATTGACAAAATCATAAGATTTTATACATAATTTTTACACTATTAAATTTGCATTAGTCTATATGTATCTTTATTTGTTCGTATGCGGAACATATTTATACAATTAGATCTCTATGCACTTGATACAAAATGACCGGCTCCTTTCCTTGAGTCAATTTTATTTCATCGATAATGGTCCTGGTACTGGTATGTAAAAATTGACAAAATCATAAGATTTTATACATAATTTTTACACTATTAAATTTGCATTAGTCTATATGTATCTTTATTTGTTCGTATGCGGAACATATTTATACAATTAGATCTCTATGCACTTGATACAAAATGACCGGCTCCTTTCCTTGAGTCAATTTTATTTCATCGATAATGGTCCTGGTACTGGTATGTAAAAATTGACAAAATCATAAGATTTTATACATAATTTTTACACTATTAAATTTGCATTAGTCTATATGTATCTTTATTTGTTCGTATGCGGAACATATTTATACAATTAGATCTCTATGCACTTGATACAAAATGACCGGCTCCTTTCCTTGAGTCAATTTTATTTCATCGATAAAGGTCCTGGTACTGGTATGTAAAAATTGACAAAATCATAAGATTTTATACATAATTTTTACACTATTAAATTTGCATTAGTCTATATGTATCTTTATTTGTTCGTATGCGGAACATATTTATACAATTAGATCTCTATGCACTTGATACAAAATGACCGGCTCCTTTCCTTGAGTCAATTTTATTTCATCGATAATGGTCCTGGTACTCGTATGTAAAAATTGACAAAATCATAAGATTTTATACATAATTTTTACACTATTAAATTTGCATTAGTCTATATGTATCTTTATTTGTTCGTATGCGGAACATATTTATACAATTAGATCTCTATGCACTTGATACAAAATGACCGGTTCCTTTCCTTGAGTCAATTTTATTTCATCGATAATGGTCCTGGTACTCGTATGTAAAAATTGACAAAATCATAAGATTTTATACATAATTTTTACACTATTAAATTTGCATTAGTCTATATGTATCTTTATTTGTTCGTATGCGGAACATATTGATACAATTAGATCTCTATGCACTTGATACAAAATGACCGGTTCCTTTCCTTGAATCAATTTTATTTCATCGATAATGGTCCTGGTACTCGTATGTAAAAATTGACAAAATCATAAGATTTTATACATAATTTTTACACTATTAAATTTGCATTAGTCTATATGTATCTTTATTTGTTCGAATGCGGAACATATTTATACAATTAGATCTCTATGCACTTGATACAAAATGACCGGCTCCTTTCCTTGAGTCAATTTTATTTCATCGATAATGGTCCTGGTACTCGTATGTAAAAATTGACAAAATCATAAGATTTTATACATAATTTTTACACTATTAAATTTGCATTAGTCTATATGTATCTTTATTTGTTCGTATGCGGAACATATTTATACAATTAGATCTCTATGCACTTGATACAAAATGACCGGTTCCTTTCCTTGAGTCAATTTTATTTCATCGATAATGGTCCTGGTACTCGTATGTAAAAATTGACAAAATCATAAGATTTTATACATAATTTTTACACTATTAAATTTGCATTAGTCTATATGTATCTTTATTTGTTCGTATGCGGAACATATTTATACAATTAGATCTCTATGCACTTGATACAAAATGACCGGTTCCTTTCCTTGAGTCAATTTTATTTCATCGATAATGGTCCTGGTACTCGTATGTAAAAATTGACAAAATCATAAGATTTTATACATAATTTTTACACTATTAAATTTGCATTAGTCTATATGTATCTTTATTTGTTCGTATGCGGAACATATTTATACAATTAGATCTCTATGCACTTGATACAAAATGACCGGCTCCTTTCCTTGAATCAATTTTATTTCATCGATAATGGTCCTGGTACTGGTATGTAAAAATTGACAAAATCATAAGATTTTATACATAATTTTTACACTATTAAATTTGCATTAGTCTATATGTATCTTTATTTGTTTCGAATGCGGAAACATATTTAATACAATTAGAATCTCTATGCACTTGATACAAAATGACCGGTTCCTTTCCTTGAATCAATTTTATTTCATCGATTATGGTCCTGGTACTGGTATGTAAAAATTGACAAAATCATAAGATTTTATACATAATTTTTACACTATTAAATTTGCATTAGTCTATATGTATCTTTATTTGTTCGCATGGCGGAACATATTTATACCAATTAAGATCTTCTAATGCACTTGATACAAAATTGACCGGTTCCTTTCCTTGAATCAATTTTATTTCATCGATTATGGTCCTGGTACTGGTATGTAAAAATTGACAAAATCATAAGATTTTATACATAATTTTTACACTATTAAATTTGCATTAGTCTATATGTATCTTTATTTGTTCGAATGCGGAACATATTTATACAATTAGATCTCTATGCACTTGAATACAAAATGACCGGTTCCTTTCCTTGAGTCAATTTTATTTCATCGATAATGGTCCTGGTACTCGTATGTAAAAATTGACAAAATCATAAGATTTTATACATAATTTTTACACTATTAAATTTGCATTAGTCTATATGTATCTTTATTTGTTCGTATGCGGAACATATTTATACAATTAGATCTCTATGCACTTGATACAAAATGACCGGCTCCTTTCCTTGAGTCAATTTTATTTCATCGGATAATGGTCCTGGTACTGGTATGTAAAAATTGACAAAATCATAAGATTTTATACATAATTTTTACACTATTAAATTTGCATTAGTCTATATGTATCTTTATTTGTTCGTATGCGGAACATATTTATACAATTAGATCTCTATGCACTTGATACAAAATGACCGGCTCCTTTCCTTGAGTCAATTTTATTTCATCGATAATGGTCCTGGTACTGGTATGTAAAAATTGACAAAATCATAAGATTTTATACATAATTTTTACACTATTAAATTTGCATTAGTCTATATGTATCTTTATTTGTTCGTATGCGGAACATATTTATACAATTAGATCTCTATGCACTTGATACAAAATGACCGGTTCCTTTCCTTGAGTCAATTTTATTTCATCGATAATGGTCCTGGTACTCGTATGTAAAAATTGACAAAATCATAAGATTTTATACATAATTTTTACACTATTAAATTTGCATTAGTCTATATGTATCTTTATTTGTTCGTATGCGGAACATATTTATACAATTAGATCTCTATGCATTTGATACAAAATGACCGGTTCCTTTCCTTGAGTCAATTTTATTTCATCGATAATGGTCCTGGTACTGGTATGTAAAAATTGACAAAATCATAAGATTTTATACATAATTTTTACACTATTAAATTTGCATTAGTCTATATGTATCTTTATTTGTTCGTATGCGGAACATATTTATACAATTAGATCTCTATGCACTTGATACAAAATGACCGGCTCCTTTCCTTGAGTCAATTTTATTTCATCGATTATGGTCCTGGTACTGGTATGTAAAAATTGACAAAATCATAAGATTTTATACATAATTTTTACACTATTAAATTTGCATTAGTCTATATGTATCTTTATTTGTTCGTATGCGGAACATATTTATACAATTAGATCTCTATGCATTTGATACAAAATGACCGGTTCCTTTCCTTGAGTCAATTTTATTTCATCGATAATGGTCCTGGTACTGGTATGTAAAAATTGACAAAATCATAAGATTTTATACATAATTTTTACACTATTAAATTTGCATTAGTCTATATGTATCTTTATTTGTTCGTATGCGGAACATATTTATACAATTAGATCTCTATGCATTTGATACAAAATGACCGGTTCCTTTCCTTGAGTCAATTTTTATTTCATCGATAATGGTCCTGGTACTGGTATGTAAAAATTGACAAAATCATAAGATTTTATACATAATTTTTACACTATTAAATTTGCATTAGTCTATATGTATCTTTATTTGTTCGTATGCGGAACATATTTATACAATTAGATCTCTATGCACTTGATACAAAATGACCGGCTCCTTTCCTTGAGTCAATTTTATTTCATCGATAATGGTCCTGGTACTGGTATGTAAAAATTGACAAAATCATAAGATTTTATACATAATTTTTACACTATTAAATTTGCATTAGTCTATATGTATCTTTATTTGTTCGTATGCGGAACATATTTATACAATTAGATCTCTATGCACTTGATACAAAATGACCGGTTCCTTTCCTTGAATCAATTTTATTTCATCGATTATGGTCCTGGTACTGGTATGTAAAAATTGACAAAATCATAAGATTTTATACATAATTTTTACACTATTAAATTTGCATTAGTCTATATGTATCTTTATTTGTTCGAATGCGGAACATATTTATACAATTAGATCTCTATGCACTTGATACAAAATGACCGGTTCCTTTCCTTGAATCAATTTTATTTCATCGATAATGGTCCTGGTACTGGTATGTAAAAATTGACAAAATCATAAGATTTTATACATAATTTTTACACTATTAAATTTGCATTAGTCTATATGTATCTTTATTTGTTCGCATGCGGAACATATTTAAACAATTAGATCTCTATGCACTTGATACAAAATGACCGGTTCCTTTCCTTGAATCAATTTTATTTCATCGATAATGGTCCTGGTACTGGTATGTAAAAATTGACAAAATCATAAGATTTTATACATAATTTTTACACTATTAAATTTGCATTAGTCTATATGTATCTTTATTTGTTCGAATGCGGAACATATTTATACAATTAGATCTCTATGCACTTGATACAAAATGACCGGTTCCTTTCCTTGAATCAATTTTATTTCATCGATAATGGTCCTGGTACTCGTATGTAAAAATTGACAAAATCATAAGATTTTATACATAATTTTTACACTATTAAATTTGCATTAGTCTATATGTATCTTTATTTGTTCGAATGCGGAACATATTTATACAATTAGATCTCTATGCACTTGATACAAAATGACGTTCCTTTCCTTGAGTCAATTTTATTTCATCGATAATGGTCCTGGTACTCGTATGTAAAAATTGACAAAATCATAAGATTTTATACATAATTTTTACACTATTAAATTTGCATTAGTCTATATGTATCTTTATTTGTTCGTATGCGGAACATATTTATACAAATTAGATCTCTATGCACTTGATACAAAATGACCGGTTCCTTTCCTTGAGTCAATTTTATTTCATCGATAATGGTCCTGGTACTCGTATGTAAAAATTGACAAAATCATAAGATTTTATACATAATTTTTACACTATTAAATTTGCATTAGTCTATATGTATCTTTATTTGTTCGTATGCGGAACATATTTATACAATTAGATCTCTATGCACTTGATACAAAATGACCGGTTCCTTTCCTTGAGTCAATTTTATTTCATCGATAATGGTCCTGGTACTCGTATGTAAAAATTGACAAAATCATAAGATTTTATACATAATTTTTACACTATTAAATTTGCATTAGTCTATATGTATCTTTATTTGTTCGTATGCGGAACATATTTATACAATTAGATCTCTATGCACTTGATACAAAATGACCGGTTCCTTTCCTTGAGTCAATTTTATTTCATCGATAATGGTCCTGGTACTCGTATGTAAAAATTGACAAAATCATAAGATTTTATACATAATTTTTACACTATTAAATTTGCATTAGTCTATATGTATCTTTATTTGTTCGTATGCGGAACATATTTATACAATTAGATCTCTATGCACTTGATACAAAATGACCGGTTCCTTTCCTTGAGTCAATTTTATTTCATCGATAATGGTCCTGGTACTCGTATGTAAAAATTGACAAAATCATAAGATTTTATACATAATTTTTACACTATTAAATTTGCATTAGTCTATATGTATCTTTATTTGTTCGTATGCGGAACATATTTATACAATTAGATCTCTATGCACTTGATACAAAATGACCGGCTCCTTTCCTTGAGTCAATTTTATTTCATCGATAATGGTCCTGGTACTGGTATGTAAAAATTGACAAAATCATAAGATTTTATACATAATTTTTACACTATTAAATTTGCATTAGTCTATATGTATCTTTATTTGTTCGTATGCGGAACATATTTATACAATTAGATCTCTATGCACTTGATACAAAATGACCGGCTCCTTTCCTTGAGTCAATTTTATTTCATCGATAATGGTCCTGGTACTGGTATGTAAAAATTGACAAAATCATAAGATTTTATACATAATTTTTACACTATTAAATTTGCATTAGTCTATATGTATCTTTATTTGTTCGTATGCGGAACATATTTATACAATTAGATCTCTATGCACTTGATACAAAATGACCGGTTCCTTTCCTTGAGTCAATTTTATTTCATCGATAATGGTCCTGGTACTCGTATGTAAAAATTGACAAAATCATAAGATTTTATACATAATTTTTACACTATTAAATTTGCATTAGTCTATATGTATCTTTATTTGTTCGTATGCGGAACATATTTATACAATTAGATCTCTATGCACTTGATACAAAATGACCGGTTCCTTTCCTTGAATCAATTTTATTTCATCGATTATGGTCCTGGTACTGGTATGTAAAAATTGACAAAATCATAAGATTTTATACATAATTTTTACACTATTAAATTTGCATTAGTCTATATGTATCTTTATTTGTTCGAATGCGGAACATATTTATACAATTAGATCTCTATGCACTTGATACAAAATGACCGGCTCCTTTCCTTGAGTCAATTTTATTTCATCGACTAATGGTCCTGGTACTGGTATGTAAAAATTGACAAAATCATAAGATTTTATACATAATTTTTACACTATTAAATTTGCATTAGTCTATATGTATCTTTATTTGTTCGTATGCGGAACATATTTATACAATTAGATCTCTATGCACTTGATACAAAATGACCGGCTCCTTTCCTTGAGTCAATTTTATTTCATCGATAATGGTCCTGGTACTGGTATGTAAAAATTGACAAAATCATAAGATTTTATACATAATTTTTACACTATTAAATTTGCATTAGTCTATATGTATCTTTATTTGTTCGTATGCGGAACATATTTATACAATTAGATCTCTATGCACTTGATACAAAATGACCGGCTCCTTTCCTTGAGTCAATTTTATTTCATCGATAATGGTCCTGGTACTGGTATGTAAAAATTGACAAAATCATAAGATTTTATACATAATTTTTACACTATTAAATTTGCATTAGTCTATATGTATCTTTATTTGTTCGTATGCGGAACATATTTATACAATTAGATCTCTATGCACTTGATACAAAATGACCGGTTCCTTTCCTTGAGTCAATTTTATTTCATCGATAATGGTCCTGGTACTCGTATGTAAAAATTGACAAAATCATAAGATTTTATACATAATTTTTACACTATTAAATTTGCATTAGTCTATATGTATCTTTATTTGTTCGTATGCGGAACATATTTATACAATTAGATCTCTATGCACTTGATACAAAATGACCGGTTCCTTTCCTTGAGTCAATTTTATTTCATCGATAATGGTCCTGGTACTCGTATGTAAAAATTGACAAAATCATAAGATTTTATACATAATTTTTACACTATTAAATTTGCATTAGTCTATATGTATCTTTATTTGTTCGTATGCGGAACATATTTATACAATTAGATCTCTATGCACTTGATACAAAATGACCGGTTCCTTTCCTTGAGTCAATTTTATTTCATCGATAATGGTCCTGGTACTCGTATGTAAAAATTGACAAAATCATAAGATTTTATACATAATTTTTACACTATTAAATTTGCATTAGTCTATATGTATCTTTATTTGTTCGTATGCGGAACAATATTTATACAATTAGATCTCTATGCACTTGATACAAAATGACCGGTTCCTTTCCTTGAGTCAATTTTATTTCATCGATAATGGTCCTGGTACTCGTATGTAAAAATTGACAAAATCATAAGATTTTATACATAATTTTTACACTATTAAATTTGCATTAGTCTATATGTATCTTTATTTGTTCGTATGCGGAACATATTTATACAATTAGATCTCTATGCACTTGATACAAAATGACCGGTTCCTTTCCTTGAGTCAATTTTATTTCATCGATAATGGTCCTGGTACTCGTATGTAAAAATTGACAAAATCATAAGATTTTATACATAATTTTTACACTATTAAATTTGCATTAGTCTATATGTATCTTTATTTGTTCGTATGCGGAACATATTTATAGCAATTAGATCTCTATGCACTTGATACAAAATGACCGGTTCCTTTCCTTGAGTCAATTTTATTTCATCGATAATGGTCCTGGTACTCGTATGTAAAAATTGACAAAATCATAAGATTTTATACATAA
This sequence comes from Oxytricha trifallax, assembly GCA_000711775.1. NCBI lineage: Eukaryota > Ciliophora > Spirotrichea > Sporadotrichida > Oxytrichidae > Oxytricha > Oxytricha trifallax. The sequence goes on from ARYC01013344.1 coordinate 11,037, forward strand.
TTTTTACACTATTAAATTTGCATTAGTCTATATGTATCTTTATTTGTTCGTATGCGGAACATATTTAATACCAATTAGATCTCTATGCACTTGATACAAAATGACCGGTTCCTTTCCTTGAGTCAATTTTATTTCATCGATAATGGTCCTGGTACTCGTATGTAAAAATTGACAAAATCATAAGATTTTATACATAATTTTTACACTATTAAATTTGCATTAGTCTATATGTATCTTTATTTGTTCGTATGCGGAACATATTTTATACAATTAGATCTCTATGCACTTGATACAAAATGACCGGTTCCTTTCCTTGAGTCAATTTTATTTCATCGATAATGGTCCTGGTACTCGTATGTAAAAATTGACAAAATCATAAGATTTTATACATAATTTTTACACTATTAAATTTGCATTAGTCTATATGTATCTTTATTTGTTCGTATGCGGAAGCATATTTATACAATTAGATCTCTATGCACTTGATACAAAATGACCGGTTCCTTTCCTTGAGTCAATTTTATTTCATCGATAATGGTCCTGGTACTCGTATGTAAAAATTGACAAAATCATAAGATTTTATACATAATTTTTACACTATTAAATTTGCATTAGTCTATATGTATCTTTATTTGTTCGTATGCGGAACATATTTATACAATTTAGATCTCTATGCACTTGATACAAAATGACCGGTTCCTTTCCTTGAGTCAATTTTATTTCATCGATAATGGTCCTGGTACTCGTATGTAAAAATTGACAAAATCATAAGATTTTATACATAATTTTTACACTATTAAATTTGCATTAGTCTATATGTATCTTTATTTGTTCGTATGCGGAACATATTTATACAATTAGATCTCTATGCACTTGATACAAAATGACCGGTTCCTTTCCTTGAGTCAATTTTATTTCATCGATAATGGTCCTGGTACTCGTATGTAAAAATTGACAAAATCATAAGATTTTATACATAATTTTTACACTATTAAATTTGCATTAGTCTATATGTATCTTTATTTGTTCGTATGCGGAACACTATTTATACAATTAGATCTCTATGCACTTGATACAAAATGACCGGTTCCTTTCCTTGAGTCAATTTTATTTCATCGATAATGGTCCTGGTACTCGTATGTAAAAATTGACAAAATCATAAGATTTTATACATAATTTTTACACTATTAAATTTGCATTAGTCTATATGTATCTTTATTTGTTCGTATGCGGAACATATTTAATACAATTAGATCTCTATGCACTTGATACAAAATGACCGGTTCCTTTCCTTGAGTCAATTTTATTTCATCGATAATGGTCCTGGTACTCGTATGTAAAAATTGACAAAATCATAAGATTTTATACATAATTTTTACACTATTAAATTTGCATTAGTCTATATGTATCTTTATTTGTTCGTATGCGGAACATATTTATACAATTAAGATCTCTATGCACTTGATACAAAATGACCGGTTCCTTTCCTTGAGTCAATTTTATTTCATCGATAATGGTCCTGGTACTCGTATGTAAAAATTGACAAAATCATAAGATTTTATACATAATTTTTACACTATTAAATTTGCATTAGTCTATATGTATCTTTATTTGTTCGTATGCGGAACATATTTATACAATTAGATCTCTATGCACTTGATACAAAATGACCGGTTCCTTTCCTTGAGTCAATTTTATTTCATCGATAATGGTCCTGGTACTCGTATGTAAAAATTGACAAAATCATAAGATTTTATACATAATTTTTACACTATTAAATTTGCATTAGTCTATATGTATCTTTATTTGTTCGTATGCGGAACATATTTTTACAATTAGATCTCTATGCACTTGATACAAAATGACCGGTTCCTTTCCTTGAGTCAATTTTATTTCATCGATAATGGTCCTGGTACTCGTATGTAAAAATTGACAAAATCATAAGATTTTATACATAATTTTTACACTATTAAATTTGCATTAGTCTATATGTATCTTTATTTGTTCGTATGCGGAACATATTTATACAATTAGATCTCTATGCACTTGATACAAAATGACCGGTTCCTTTCCTTGAATCAATTTTATTTCATCGATTATGGTCCTGGTACTGGTATGTAAAAATTGACAAAATCATAAGATTTTATACATAATTTTTACACTATTAAATTTGCATTAGTCTATATGTATCTTTTATTTCGTTCGAATGCGGAACATAATTTATACAAATAATATCTCTATGCACTTGATACAGAAAATGACCGGTTCCTTTCCTTGAATCAATTTTATTTCATCGATTATGGTCCTGGTACTGGTATGTAAAAATTGACAAAATCATAAGATTTTATACATAATTTTTACACTATTAAATTTGCATTAGTCTATATGTATCTTTATTTGTTCGAATGCGGAACATATTTATACAATTAGATCTCTATGCACTTGATACAAAATGACCGGTTCCTTTCCTTGAGTCAATTTTATTTCATCGATAATGGTCCTGGTACTCGTATGTAAAAATTGACAAAATCATAAGATTTTATACATAATTTTTACACTATTAAATTTGCATTAGTCTATATGTATCTTTATTTGTTCGTATGCGGAACATATTTTATACAATTAGATCTCTATGCACTTGATACAAAATGACCGGTTCCTTTCCTTGAGTCAATTTTATTTCATCGATAATGGTCCTGGTACTCGTATGTAAAAATTGACAAAATCATAAGATTTTATACATAATTTTTACACTATTAAATTTGCATTAGTCTATATGTATCTTTATTTGTTCGTATGCGGAACATATTTATACAATTAGATCTCTATGCATTTGATACAAAATGACCGGTTCCTTTCCTTGAGTCAATTTATTTCATCGATAATGGTCCTGGTACTGGTATGTAAAAATTGACAAAATCATAAGATTTTATACATAATTTTTACACTATTAAATTTGCATTAGTCTATATGTATCTTTATTTGTTCGTATGCGGAACATATTTATACAATTAGATCTCTATGCACTTGATACAAAATGACCGGTTCCTTTCCTTGAGTCAATTTTATTTCATCGATAATGGTCCTGGTACTCGTATGTAAAAATTGACAAAATCATAAGATTTTATACATAATTTTTACACTATTAAATTTGCATTAGTCTATATGTATCTTTATTTGTTCGTATGCGGAACATATTTATACAATTTAGATCTCTATGCACTTGATACAAAATGACCGGTTCCTTTCCTTGAGTCAATTTTATTTCATCGATAATGGTCCTGGTACTCGTATGTAAAAATTGACAAAATCATAAGATTTTATACATAATTTTTACACTATTAAATTTGCATTAGTCTATATGTATCTTTATTTGTTCGTATGCGGAACATATTTATACAATTAGATCTCTATGCACTTGATACAAAATGACCGGCTCCTTTCCTTGAGTCAATTTTATTTCATCGATAATGGTCG
>ARYC01013345.1:0-13932 GCA_000711775.1 Oxytricha trifallax
AAGGCATACTAATAAGCGAGACCTGGCTCGCTGAGCTTAAGAAGCACCCATTCCTCTCTATTAAGCTTTGATTCATAACTATGTAGAGAAACCTGGAACTGGTATATTCCTAATGAAAGAGCATGCAAAGGTTCACAGAGAGAGAAAGTCATAGACTATTTATGAAGAAAGCAAGAGACTTTATAAAGATGTCTAAAAGCCAGAAGAAATGAACATAGATGCAGGAGCTGGCACAAAGAGAAGAAATATGGGTCCAAGAAGCCATAAGAAGAGGAGAAGAAAGAGAAGCCAAACCCCTTTATGGGCCAATTTAATATGTGAATATATTCATTCGTATTAAATCTAAAACTTATTTATAAACATTCATTCTTCCTTCTCTCGCACAAACTGTTGTCTTATCTACGCTTACTCTCTACAGCTGCTTTGAATCAAGTCTACTGTATCGATAGGCAAGTCATGCATAAGATGATAGAGCAGCAGCTTCTTGTAGTGAGTCTTGATTTAACTCCAGTAGAATTCTATTCCATTAAATTAAGGACTATAAGGAACGTTATAAATAGGAGTTATATTTAGGTCTTCATAAGCTTTCTTAGACTCCTTAGTCTTATGAACTGATAGGTTATCAACAAACAGGATGATCTCTTGGTTGCAATACTTCTCTCTTAGCTTATGTAGGAACTCTATATACTACTCTCGCTTAATAGAGCGAGGGTGAATAACATAACTCTCTAAGCCTGACTCTTCACTTATACCAGCTAAAATTGCATGGGTGACTACCTTTACTTTTTAGTCATAAACTTCTATGTTATCATACTTCTTGTACCATGACTTATTTAATAAAAGTGTTGAAAGTAAACACAGCTTCATCTGCATGTATAAACTTGATGTTATTGTCAATAGCCCTCTGCATTTAATCATATATATAGTTTAAATTATTACTATAAAATGGCACTGTAAAAATAATCACTCTCTTCCCTCTGTTGACAGTCTTGAAAGTCATACCATTTCTTCTATAAATGTTGGCTATAGTCTAAGGAGAGATGCGCATATCAGGAAACTTGCGATGAAACATTACAGCTCGCTAGTCTAGAGGAAAGTGTGCCCAATACTTTAAAGCCTTAGAGTCACAGAGGTATTCAATATGATGCTGTGAGAACTTTTATTTTCTAGCAGGATGCTTTCAAGTACCAGAATTAAAATGCTAAACAGCTTACATGCAGTGATACCTAACAGTAGAGGCACTCTTGTGTAAGAGCTTTGCAATAGCTGCATAATTCAATACTGGCTTGACTTAATCTATATTAATACTCGTACCATACCAAAGCTGAAGCAGTAAATCTAAATATTTCTCATCATAAATCGACCCTAAATTTCGCTAATTACTATTTCTCATTTTGTAAATTGGCCTAATTTCTCTACTAACCCCAATAAGAGCCCAACTATACCCTACAAATCAAAGCACTTATAAACCTCACTAAGGGGTTTTGGGGTTTTGATTGGCATTAAAGTCGCTAATTTAAATTAATCTGATTTCTAATTGTGACTTATTACCTTTAATTATACTGATTAAAAATGCCAATAACTTCATTTGTAATTATAATAATTGTTTCTACTATTATAACTAATAAAACATTCATATGTGTTCTTAAAATTATTTTACTATTATAAAACCCCAACTTCTAGATTTAAAATCAATCTTAAATGGAGTTCTTGGAACTTAGACAATGCTAATTTTGAATTTTAAATGGGCTTATATCAATATTTTTATGGAATAGGCAGTTTTAGATTATTAAATTTAGGGGGAAACAAGAGTTTTAATTATAATTATATAGTAGGGTTATTGCTATTGCTAAAACTTAGGTATCAAAAATTGTTCATAATTTTTGATTGGATATATGATTTTATCAAGTTAATTATTTGTAAAATTATAAAACTAAATTATTAATAAATTAAATAAAATCATGTTATTTGAACAATTATAATTATTTGAAATTTTTAAGTTTACATCTATAATAAATTAAATAAACTTGTTAAGTGAATCTATTACCTCTATTACTTTTCTTAATAGAAAATATTCATAATATTTATTAAAATATTCAAGAAAAATTTGGAATATATTAAAATATACATAAAAGTAATAAAAATGAATATTTTAGCAAGTTATTATATAAATGCTCAGTGCTATTACTCTTAAAATTGATTGCCAAAGGACGTCCACCCTTATCTTGCATTCTGTGGCTTGTCAAAAATTTCCAATTTGAGTCTATCAGAGCACATCTTATCCACAAATCCGTAAATCTCATTTGTCTTTTAGGAATGCTCCCGAACTGGACTTACAATTACATTTTCAGCTCTGTGATAGGACACTTTTATGCCGTCAACTTTTCCCTTCTCGCGATTATTAACTTTTCAAAGACAATGAGCAGTTTAAAATCCCTATTTCGAGTGAATTTTCCAGTTTTAGTCAACTTTAGTCACATTCCTTCATCAACTTCCTCATATTCGTGCATTTTTATGAACTTCTAAGTGAAATTTCTTTTTTAATTTACGACCCATATTATAAGAATTTCTCTCTCTTGTACAAGATGGATAGGCATGTCCAAAAACTACTAATCTGAAACAGTAGGGTTAGGCAAATCTTGCTTTATTCTCCAATCAGAGCCCATCATCACAACTTCATATAGTCTTCCGTAACGTTTCAGACAATTTTGAGCAATGGCCTTCCACATTTTTAAAAGTCTAACATCAACTCTAAAAACCACTGGATTTGTGAGCATTCTTTGAGTAAGAACCTTTATCTTTCTTTTTGTTGCTATCTGCTCATATTTTTTTTAAATTCTGATTTTTTATTTTGACTCTCCCTTGTATTTCCCATTCTTTCTCTACTGTTTGAATTGATCTGCGATTAGGTTAATGGTTTATGGCTTTTCCTTCCAAGTAGTGATATAGCGAGTGCAGTTGTAGCCCATGTCAAATTATTTTTAGCAGAAAGAGCAAGTAGTACTCATTTATTTCTCCCATTATCTTGTGAGCTTACGTTCCTCTTGATGCTTTTTATACCTGTGAGTTCTAATGGAACTGAAAGTCTCGTAGGTTTTATCGCAATAGTTGCAATCTATCCTCACTGTATCGTCGAAGACATGCAGCTGTTTTTCTTTCTTAAAATCCAAAGTTCTAAACTACTAAGAATTATTTGTCTTTAATAAATATAAGTACATACTTTGTAGTAAATTACGTTTATCAATAATCTAAATATTTAAAAATAAGCAATTTGTAATCTTCTTCTCAAAAAATTGAGCAAAATGTTTCCTTTTTTGAAATGGTTTAAAATAGAAAAAGCTTTGTTTTACTATTTTAATAACACAAATATTTCTTCCCAATAGAGAAATTATTCTCAAGACTTTATAAATAATTTTAATAATTATAATTAATCTACTAACTTTTCAATTAAAATTCAATATTATCTTCATTAGTAAAAGTTTATTATAAATAATAAACATTATCTGTTAAATCTTTATTAAAAGCCTTGTCATTCAAATATAAAAATGATTAAGGTAGGTTTTTTAAAACAGCAATATTTATATGATCTAGAGAAATGCTGTTAAGCAACTCATAAATTTAACTAAGTAAATTAATGTGAGAAATTATATTTTATTATAGAGATGCTGACAGATAGTTTTGAAGCCAAGATCCAATTTATTTTACTTTATAAAAGAGTTTTTGCATTATTCATATAATATTAAATGTTTTATTTGTTTTATTTTCTTTCGATTAGTTATATCTATGCTTGTGTTATTTATTAAATTTTTTTTTTAATTTTTAAACTTTATTTTAAACTTCAAAATCCATAGCATGTAAACATCGATCAATAACTTTTTATTTATAATAATCCAACTCACTTGCAATATATCATGTTTCATATTAATATTATTTAAATTCTGTAATAATTTAAGTTAATTTGTTGCCCTAGTTTTAAAAGAACTTCATTATTTTAAGTTTATGGGATGATAATATAATAATTCAGGCTTATAAATCAAAATGATTTTAATAAAACTATTTAGTGTATCTGATTGGTATATAATTTACTATAAATTATAGAATTTTAGCCTTAGATAAATGAATCTGCTCATGATACAAATATGTAGTCAGAAATAATTATTTCAAATCATAATTATATTAATCAATTATTAAAATTAATTTTTGGATGGAGGACAGTCAAGTCAGGCCACATGACTATTGGGAACTTTAGTAAAAGCTCAGATCTAAGTATGACTGGACAACATTTCTGAGATACAATAGTAACTACCTCAAGACTAAACCTTTATTTTTTGGGGGTACTCCCTGTCTCCAGAAAAAATGATAACAATGCGATTTATTAAAGACTGCCTGGCAAGGAACAGGACCCTACTTAAATGTACCGATGTCAAGGCTTTCAACGTGCCTTACTACAGTTAAGCAAATTTTCGAAGAGATTAAGGAAGATCCACAGATAATGTGATTCTTGAACAATTATGAAGATTATCGAGTCCTTCCTGATTGAAGATATGTGTATGGTATTCTAGGCTCCCTATGCCCAAACTACTTTAGTAAACTTTTTAAATATGCCAATAGAATTAGAAGTATCAAAGATACTGAAGAAGAAAAGCAAGATTAAGTCTATATCAGGGAAGACATATATAAAAAACTATTGAGTGAGCCCTTTTTCTATAGTAAGAAAATGGACTTATCATCTCTCATAGAAACTAAACCTCTAAAAACAAATCAAAGCCCAGAATTCAAAGGAAGAAAAGATAGCACCATGAGATTTCGAAGACCTTTGAGTTATTCAAGAAATCAGCAGAGGGTCATGGACTAGAGAACATAATGAGGGAATAAGAGAAAGAAATAAGGAACGCTGGGAGTAAATGTCGCCCAGGGATGCGGAAAAGGAGTGAAGATGATTAGTTATCTTTTAGTTAAGAAGTTGTAGAAATATTCATGATTGAACTATATATAATTTTTCATTAGTTTTAAGTGCTTTTGAATAACTTTCTGAATTGTGTGTCTATTTACAAAATCTTTTAATCAATCCACTATGCTATACTTGAGTAATAATAAAGTCTTCGTTTACAAGTTATGTTTTGTAGTAATGCTTGATTTACGAAAAGATCTCTTATATGCATTAATACTCGGAGCTATAAGAAGCATTGAAGATGCACTCCCATTTATAGACTCTAATTTGGCTTTGTAAAAATCTTGTGTGATATACGCGTAAATTGTCCCAAAATAAAATGACACTTTCTGCAAGGTTTCTTGCATGAAGATAATCGAGAAAGATTTAGCAGTCATTAACATAAATTGAAAGTGGCTTTATCATATATCTTTTCAAACCTCCACCCCAGCTAATGCCAAATATAGCCGCAAAGGTTTTTTAAGTGATCCCTACTTGTTTAACAGGATGATATTGTATGGAGGTGCCCATGATTTTATGTTTGTTGGGAATGGCTTGAATTTGATTTCGTCTATGTTGATTATCTTTTAGAGTTATTCTGTGCTAAATATCAAAATTTGAAAGCTTACCTCCCTTTGTATTTTAAGTCTTTGATAGTAAATGGGAGTGATTTTCTTTTTAGTTTTCATCATCTTGTATTTTATTTGTGTTTTAAGTATAGACCTCTAAGTTGTGAGGCTATTAAATTTATTCATGATAGTGCCTATGGATCTAGATAGTTCATGATTAAGGCGGTAGGCCTTTTATATTTTCGAGCGTTTAATGTGAAATAATATACTAGACAAAGGCTTCAGTTAAAGTATTCTCCATACTCTCCTATGTTATTGTCTTTGGACTATCTCTATGAAATATCTCTCGGAAGAATTTTCTTAGTAAGTAAACAGGAACACCTAAGATGAGAGATACTTATTGGTAACTTACCTGAGCTTTGTTTTTTAAAATTTGAACTCTGAGTCCCATACCTGATCTTACATCCATAATATTAAAGTCTGTTTTGATATTTGACTAAAACCTTCCATTAATTTAAATAATGTATAGTTATTTTTCTCAAAAATAAATTTCGTTTTATTTCAAAAATCTTGATTCATTAGTTAATTAATTCTAAATTTATAGTTTCTTTTCCACTTATTATACATTTTTTATCTGGGGTTTCGGAATAAGAATAGAACATCAATTAATATTTAATTGCTTTTAAACTTATGAATTTGTGTTTGATACTATAGATAGATTTAATAAATGAGTATTTTAAATAATAAACATTATATATAGTATTTCAATTTATCCTGGTTAGATTAAGGGATTTAAATGCGTTGTATTTTTTATACTCAATACATTCAAAATTAAAACAATAATCAAATTTTAATTAATAAGTGAAAATTCCTGTAGATTTCATGTATATTATAAAAAATTCTTACTTTTTTTATTTAAGAACATAAAAATAAAATCAATCAAATAGCTTCATTCTGTGATGGAAGGTGACTATTTTTATTAAAATTAATAATAAATTATAATATAATTGAAGATTTAATTAATTAAAATCTAAAGGGAAAAAGCGGGACGAGATGGAAGCAACACAGCGAGCTGAGCAAAAACGGAGGAAACTTCCAGTATATTTATGGATAAAAACGATGAGAACAAACCACAAACACAGAAATCAGTAAAAGATTACATTAAATGCTCAAACTAAAGCTCATATGTTTAGAAAAATAACAACCAAAATGTCTATAGTAAATAATAAAGTTATAAAGATTTATTCAGATTCAATATTTTATTGAAAAATGGCAGGCAACTTCATTTCTAACAACTTGTAAGAGAAGTTGAAGGATGGGTTAGAAGAACAGGAAGATTCTCAGAAAGCTAAATAAGTAAAATACGGGAGTAGATAATCAACAAAAAGGAATAAATAGCAGCGTAATATATAGAACTAAATATTTGCTTACAAAATAGCAGAGGAATTAGCTCAAAACTTAAGCAAGATAAGATAGTGAGAAACATTGAGGAAAAACACCCAGATTTAATAGTACTCGAGGAAAAGAGATTAAAAAGGCTTATCATAGCAAATAACAACAACATAGCTCAAACATAATTAGCGAGAAACGGAGGAGTGCTAATATTAAACAATGGAAAATTCCCTATAAATACCACAAAAACACTGATGTAGTACATCGCTTGGACAATCTTAAATGTGGGAGGATTTCCATTACACATTTTCACAGTATATATCCCTCCTTATTGTAACGATGAAGTCAAAGAACTTCAGAACAGGGTTACAATATAATATTAAATCATTAAAACTAAAATGCCAGAAACAACGAATAATAGTTATGTTAGATTTCAATTTCCTTAAAAAATAAATTGGATAAAAATTAGAAAGAAGTGCTAATTTAATCCATTCCAATAGAATTTGAAACTCATACATAGTGAAATTAATTAGATTATGTTTTCTCGAATGTTGAGGAAATTAATTGTGAAACAAGTTAGTTCAAGTCAACAGACCACAAATTTGTTTAAATTGTAATAAAGTTCAAATTCTATAAGTACGATCTAAAACTATCAGACAAAGAGAATGTGATGAGAATTTCGGACATCAGGAAGGAGTGCTAGAAGACATTGTGGAAGAAGAAAGGGAACTAGCACCAACAGAGATTGACAAACCTATAGAACTGCTTCTCAGACAGATTGAAAAGAAACTTCAGAGGAAAGGATTGGTTCTAATAATCTCCCGATTGAGCAATCAAGAATAAAAATGGGAAGATTAACAACGTATTCCAAGATGCAAAGATTAACAACGTATTCCAAGATACAAAGATGCAATCGAAGATGCCATTAGAGACATGGAACATTGCCTCGATAGAAAAGATCTAAAAAGATTCTACTATTTAGTAAAGAGACTAACAAAGAGTAAAAAATAGTCTCAGCCAATTAATGGATTAACAATAAAAGAAGAGAGGACAAAAATAGGTGAGGCAACTAAAAAGGAGATTATGGAGTACTAATCAAAACTATTTTAAGACAATATATACAAATGGTAGGTAACTGGAACCAAGACTGATGAGATTATTACATATGAAGTAGACGAGAGTCTCTGTTGAAAAGAAGATGTGGGGAAAAATTATCAAGGATTGAAACTTCAACAAAGTAATCGGATCAGATGGATCTGACGGAAATATTTTAAACAAATCAGAGAGAATTCTAAGAAAAGTTTGCTAAATATTATCAGGGTGATTAAACACGGCATAATTCATGAATATGTATAAGAGGGAGACTAATTCCATGATTAAGAAACAAGAAGATCAATATCCTGATATCTCAAACACAAGAACAATAGTAGTAAACTCTCATCTGAGTAAAATATTTGGAAAAATAATCATAAAAAAGGTTAGGGAAAACAACAGTAAAATCCTCCAAACAGGAAACTAACAGAATGGATTCAAAGAAAATAAGAGTACCCACATCTACCTAATAAGATTATTGGAACATTTTTAAGAAATTTAGAAGAAAAACCACCAAAAAAGGAGCCTATTTGTGATTGCCTGCTTAAGCTTATGACTCGGTCTGGAAAGACAAAAATGATAGAAATTTAGCAAAAGAGAGTGAAAAATTGGAATGATATGACTAAAGTCAAACTAAAAGAAGAACTGTATAAGAACAACACAATTAAGTATATGGAAGAAGAAATCAACACTGAGAAAGGAGTAGTCCAAGGCAGCAAATTGTCACCAATGCTATTTAACATTTACATACAAAACGCATTATAATCATAACCAGATTTAATGTCATTAATAATACAAGGGAAATTATTAGCATTTGCTGAAGACATATTAATAAATATTAGCGCCATTGATTAATTTAAAAGAGTGTTAGAATATTTCAAGGAAATAGAAAAGACTCATTGCTTGAAACTCAATCAAAAGAAAACGATATTCCTAAGCGACGCAAAGAAATTCGAGAAATTATACCAAGTAGAAGGAATTTCCAAGGTAAAATAAGCCAGGTGTTTAGGATTAAACTTGTGTTTAAAACGCAATAATTACTTTAAAACACTTGGAATGAATTAAAATAGTAAAACTTTCTATAAAAAAGTAAAAAAGTCAAACAACCCCACGATTTGTGATACTATATTGATTGCAAAAATAAGATCTTTACTGAATTACAAATACACACCATTGGTAGCAACCCATTACATTAAAAGCGGTGAGATCGAAAAGATGGAACTATAGTTAAAGAGAATAGCTCTTAAGACCTCAAAAGACATACCGAATAGAAGACTAAGAAATATACTTAATTAAAAGATATCAATACAAATGACGTTATGAGGGACTTGGTTCAGAAAAACATGAAGAATGTAAAAATGAACCTGGACCAGCTTTATAAAACATGCTAAAATCCCAGAAATAAATTAGCACAAAACGGGAAGTTAGTGTGGAATAGAACCAACTACTTTTAAGAAAGTATGTAATGGACATGATGATGGCAATCAGATAAGGAAGGACGATAGTGACTATGGAATGAGCCACTACAGTAATATTCACAAAGCACTTGTGGATTAAAATCACTTAAAATGCTGCAACTTGATCAATGTTGCTGGTTACCCTTAGAGATTCTATAAAATATTTAGTAATAAAACTAAAAGACAATAAAAGAATATAAAAAATTGAGATAATAACTATTATAATCTGACTTGATGATAGAATAAGAAAACTAGAATACCGCAAGTACATCAACCAGTCAAAAAGATGTTTAGGGTAGATTATATAAAAAAGCAGGAGATGACGTATAACGAAAGTAAACTAAATAAGATTCAACATGATTGAATATCAGATTAGAAGATTATCTCATGAATAAAAATAGGTGAGATCTGAGAAATATAAATAAAAATAATAATTAATTAAAATCAAAAGTATAAATCAAGATCTAAGACTAAATAGAGGAGATAAAAGTCAGTCAATAAATAAAAAAAAAGGAGAACACCAGTTCATACAACCAGAGAAACCCAAGTCCATAGAACAACAAAAAAGAGAAAAGATAATTCTGGAAGAAGGTACAAGAAGTCCACCACAGCTACAGAGACAGTAGCAGAGATCAAGAGGTTCTCCGAATCAAAGATCATGAACAATTAAAGATACATCTAAACAAGTATATGGGATTTAAGAGTAAGATTATATTGGTAACTTTAACCAAAGCAAGAAAATAAAGCCAGCTAAAAACTAGTGAGTTGAGTTCGACAGACACGAAGATTGATCAGAGTGCATGCAAAAGACCAAATGAAGCACAAAACAATCATCGTCTAATCTGAGGTGAAAAATGCTAAGGATTCGACAAGATTATCTACACAAAGAAATGATGGACTCACAAGTCACCAGACTAATAACGATATTTTGCTGCCCTAGTAGTAGTACAGAATCAAAGTTGGAGAAGAGGAAGACACAATGGAATTAAGCCTAAAACAGATGGGTCACGTACCAGAACATGAAAGCTAGATTCTTCCACCACTAGTCATTGATGACAAAGGAATCAGACTAAGTGAGAAATATGTAGGAGCCACAAATTTTAAGTTGGAAAATGGCAGATACTGGAAAAACTAAAATTATATATCTTTCCAACATAATAATCCTATTGAGTTGTCAAAGCAGCGTATGTTATTGTTAAAAATGGGTGATCCCGTAAAAAGAGAAAGACTAAAGAGAAGTGGAGATCTAAGACACAAAAAGATAGATCGTGTGCTTAACATTGCTCCAAAAGCACCTGGATCAACTCAATGACTTAGTAAAAGATACAATAGGAGCATAATACGACTAAGAAGTTAGTCAGTAAAATTTATACCAAACAAGCATAAGAACCGATAGATTGCAGAGTGATGGTATCATAATCGTAAACCACCTAGCCCTTGAATTGAAAGGGGAACCAGTCTTTCAAATCTTCTCAAATGAATGGTTAATCTCGCAGACTGCTACATATTGTTTAACCAAGAAGGGAGTCACCAAAATGTAGATTGGAAAATCAGGACACTAAGTAAGTGACGAGAAGAAGAGATGAACATTTAGAAGAAAAACTCATTACTATGGAAGCAAGCGGATGTAGACATGGACACAGAATTAATCAACAATAACCTCCACGAAGATGGGTTGGAAGAGATCGTGCATAAAAAATGGTAAAAATTGCAATATAATAGGTGATTGTATGAATTAATTAAGTTTAAATAAATTATTCATGAATAGATAACTTAAATATAAACCTCATTCTTTATATTTTATAATTTAAAACAAATTATTTAAAAAAATTAGTATAAACAAATTACAACTTACAGTTTGACATTTGCTATATTTAAATTTAATAAAACTAATTGAGTAAGTTTTAAATATAAATATAATCTAGAGCTTATTCATAAATAATTATTTTTAAATATTAATAAATTAACTAGCATCTCTCTAGAAAGTGTGAACTTTTTTTAAAAATACATTAAAATACATTGTTAAATTATGATTAACTACAGCTAAGACATTATATTCTAAAACATATAACAGTTTAATATATAAAATTATTAGGGAATAACTTAACCTTAACTTATATATAGAAATACTTTTGTGATATATCTGAATAAGATTTTTCACTAATTACTCTCTATTTATACTATAAAAACAAATTAATAAATATATAATTAAAAACAGTACAAGATAGATTAAGTTGTTTAAAATATGTAAGGTAATCGAGAATTCTAGGCAATTTTTTTTGATTGCCTTACATTATGAAAAATAAAAAAATAAATCATCTAGTGAATAATTAATATCAAAATTTATAAAATTAAGTTTCAGTTGATTAATTCTAATAATTGCCTGAATATTTAAAATTTATACCATATAAATTGCATGCTGGACTGGAAATGCAATTCAACAAGGACAAAGTGCAGCTTGGATAACTTGACAACTAGGTTTTGGAGGTAGAGAGTTGCTTATTTGGCGATGCCGCATAGATGCAGAGATAGAGACAAACCCAACATTCTTCCAACTAAAATAGCGTGGGAGCTATAGAAAACAAACCGAATGATGTAGCCCAGGAGGATCAAACATAGGAAGGCAAGGTTGAGATAAAAAATGAGAGAAAAGTAATAAAGAAGGATTTAGAGGAATGAGCGGAGAACCGCAAAGTAGGTTGCTTCATTAGTCTTACAACTCAGATTTTTCTAATTATGCTTCTGATATATATCCATAATTCTTTTTGCATAAAGCGTTAATATATGTTGATAAATATATAAGCTTGCAAGTTTAAATAATGTAAGATTAGTATTAATAGTTTATGTTCCTATGGTGAAGTCTTGAGGCATGGTTCTACCGGATAATTTAAAAAAGCAAAATCTTGACAAACTACAAGACTATATTAATAATACGTGGGATATCTCAGTATCAGGTTTGAAAATACTTTTTCCATCAACAACTGCAACCAAAGAATGGCATAAGAATCAAGCCCACTAGAGATGGATCTCTCTCTAAATAATTCTAAGTCAGCATCTCTTGACTTAAAGGTTAGATTAGCACAAAGGTCTTCTCATTGAGAGCAGGACCCTTCTTCAAAATAATAGGTACCTATAGTACCATATCACTGCCTCTTACCACTAAAGGGTCTATACAGAGTTTAAAAATGAATAGTAAAAAAGTCAACAATAATATTGCATACACTAATATTTTTAAGGTGGCCTCAAGATTATTGTAAGTTCATACAATTTTATTAAATTTTTCAAACTTAACCACAATGACAACTCAAAAATATACTTTAAAATAGCTATAAGAAATATTTGGAAGTGATTTTAAAGTTAGGTGATAATTTACTCGTTTATGTAGAAAAGTGAGATTTTACTCAAAATTTATCTTCTCCAATTTAATTATAATGTATAACACAAATACATTTTCATTTACTTTACAATTTGATATTAACTTTATCAAATTAAATTCTGATCATTATTGGTGGTGGCAAAAATTCACGAATTTCAATAAGAGACTCATGAATCTCCTCATGATTCAAAACAACTAATCAGAAATATTGTTCAAATTTGTAAGTTAATTTCAAATTATTAAATATTTTGCTAAGATGACGAGAGAAGATGTCAGATGACATGACTTTAGAGAACTTATATATAAGCCGATTATTAAAAGCATTTGATGGCATCCTCAGATTTAATTGGAAGTTTCTGGAATTATACCTTTTGTAGAGAAGAACTATCTTTCACCAGATCAGCTGAAGACGATGAGATTTTTGAAGAATTTTCTTGATTGTAAAAAAGCTTACTTAAGATAGCAGACATGTAGACTTTCAATGTCCCTCTATATGAAGAGCTCTTAGACATTTGACACAGCAAATCATAAAAAAGAACGGACTTGAGGAGATTGTTGATAGCATGAGGTTGAAGCTAACAACAGTTGGTAAAATAAATTGCAGATGAGGCTTCTATAGTTCACGTTGTTTTTCAAAAGTTCATTATAGCATAAGAAAAGACTTTGTCAATTATATCATGCCCTAACATAGAGCCGAGAATGTGGTGATAGCTCTTGAAAAAGTGCATTCGATATAGCTAAACTAAACTTATAGCTTTGTGCAAAAAATTTGTACAGACAAGCTGAATTTGGAAGTTATTGCAAATTTCAACATACTAAATTTATAATAAATTTTTTACTATAAAAAATTAAGATTTTCTATAGTAAAAATTATAACTCCTTTAACCATCTAACTCCTATAACTCAAAGTTAATTAATCATGTGAGGCTGCAATACAACATTCAGAGAATTTTGAAAGTCCTCTACAAAACCTGATATCTGGTAATCTAGTTAGACACTTTCAAGCAAATGTTGATGTAAGGACTAGTAAAAATAAGATATTTTAAAAATTTCCTAATCTATATATAGTGCATAGCCAAGGAGTGCTCAGTGAAGTCCGAAAATAATGTTTTTAGA
>ARYC01013347.1:0-13687 GCA_000711775.1 Oxytricha trifallax
AGATTGAATTCGAGTAAATGCAGAGTCCAGAAAGCAAAAAATCTGACTCTTTAATTAGGTTTTAAATTGAAAATCCTAGTCAGTTCAAGAGACTGCAAACTTAAGAATAGCCATCCATACAGAGTTCACATACTCTACATATTAGTTTATAGCATAGAAGAGAAGGATATTATAAAAATCCTAAACTTTCTTAAGAATCTATTAACTATGTTCAAAATCAAGGATACTCATTTTTTATTTTAGATTTTTCCTTTTAAGTTTAAAGAGTTTTTAAAGACTCTTCTTTAGTATATTTTGTAGGGTTTATTATAAAAAAATTACTCTTACTTTAAGAGAATAAACCTTGAGAACATAAATAAAAACTAGGTCTTATCTCAAGCTGGAATAGAGTCAAGTCGTTTGGAAGTCATATAATGTAATCAGCAGAGGGTTGTGACGGAAATAATGATATTAGAGTCAGCAATTTATCCCATAGAACGCCTTCTTTCATTAATCGAATGCGTGAAAGCTCGGTTCGAATGATGATGAGCAATCAAAACATTTTGTCAAACAGAAATTCAAACATTATGTTTTAAAGTGAGGACAGTGATCACATATACGGTGGAGTTGAGATTTCAGGCCTATAAAGTAACAGACAAGGCTATGAGTCAAGTAAAATTAGCCACTTAAACACTTTAAATGCTCATTCTAATAATAATAATTATAGAGCCTCAAACACTAACGCCAATCATGAAACATTTGACATCTACTCAAATGGAGGGTTATTATGCCAAGTTTAAGGACTAAAGAACAACAATACTCTAAATGTTGCTTAGAAAAACATAAACATAAATCTATAGCATTAACAATCTATTGGATCGCAGAGATCAGTAGGAAACAAATAACTAACCAACAGGCATTCTTAGAGAGGAAACAGTTAAAAAATAACTTAAATAATTAGGGCATTAACGCAAATATAGATTTTGTGCATATTAAGCTTGGTCATAACACAGTGGTTTTGCTTTAGGCTTCTGATGGAACTACCGCAACAATTATGCCCAGAAATGCTTGCAGTAGTCTACACGATAGCCTGTAATAGTATCAGTAGATAATTACGAGTTAATAAAGTACGTCAAAAAGGTAGGCAAAAACTAATTCTACACCGTCATCTTATTCAAAGTAGAGCTCAAACAATTTAAAGAAAAGAGGAACAGTAGAGGGTTAATAATAGACTGCTGATTAAAACTTTTTAAAAGAGGAATCATTAATTTCTACTAATGGAAAGAGAGACTCATTTAACAATTTAGAAGAAACAGTAATAATAAAGAATCAATGATATTTGAGTAAAAAACTTATTAAAGGCAATTTGAACATATACATAACGCTTATATCAATATTTTATATGGAATAAACTAATGATTTTCTATAATTCTTAATTTAGTTAAATTAAATATATAATTCCTAATTATTCACCTTAATTTTATAATTATCAGTCCTTGAACTAAGCGGGGCATAATTTGAACAATACTGTTAGAAGATATTTTATTCAAAAGAGACCACTTCTAAATAGCTTAGAAGCTTTCTCTTTGTGTAAATCCATCATCTTGTAATTATATGGCACATCAGTATTAAAATTCTCCCTCAAACTTTGAACTTGAGATTTCCTTATCAGACCAGCACTTGCTATTATTTAAGCCAGAGTGTTATTCGATGGGATGTTAGTTTATTCGATTAAGCGAGACATGTCTGTGCGGTATAAAGCATAAATGTAGGGCTCAACAAATCTCTTTTACTATTTAAGTAATTATTAAGATAGTTTTTTTTATGATATATAATGCTGGTCAATATTTGTAATTTTATTGTTCTTTATAATCTAATTTTTCATACTATTGTTGTTACCGGTTTTATGCTTAAGAAACTTTAAAAATAAATTTGGTATAATAATAAAATTAATAACTTAGGATTAATCAAGAAACTCAGATTCAGCAGCAACTTAATTTAATTCTGAGTGTCTCCTAGTTTATCCAAATCATCTAATTTGAAACCTTGTAGTAATTTTTACACTCTTTCTTATGTCAATTAATCCATGCTATCTTGCTTGTTATATCCTTAACTATTTAACTTTTAGTTTGCACGTAAATTTTAAGCAATATAGCATAATTTATTTGAAATATGAGTAAAAAAGTAATAAATTAAGTATTTTGCATTATTATATGTAGTTTTTAATTCAGATTTATTTTTAATTGCTCTCTCAATAATAATTTATTAAATAATACTTGAATAGTATATTTAAAGTTTAGCTACTCTTATTTCTTGAGATTAGCAACTGCAATTTGTTGGCGATTTTTATTCATATACTCCTTTATCTACCTATATATCAATTCCACATCTTCCCCATCAATTAGTTTCTAGATTTTGTCCTCAACGTCTTCCAAATATGCATTATACTCTTGTGAGGTCGCGAAGTCTTGTCACTTCTTGTTGTATCTAAATATCATACACAATAATTACCATATATTCAAGATCAATAAAAAAGAAAATATATTTAAAAGCAATGATGAAAACTTACATTTTCATAATAGCCTGGCGTTTCTGTAAATCCTTATCAAACAAATACTCTTCCTAACTCTACTCAGTGTAGTCTTGGGCTTTCAGAAACATCTGACAAGAAAAGCATTTTAATTGTTTGCTTTAAGAGGTGGCTAATCTGTACAACTCATTTTTGCAATTGATACATCTATAGTTTAATTAATTTCAATAATCATTTGTTTACTAAACTCGTTATTTCATCAAATTGAGAATAAATATTTTGTAGATATCAAGTTCAAAATGATTCAATGAGTAAGTTTAAGAATTTATAATTGAGATTATATGCACAATTTAACTTACAGATAGTGAGGGCACTTAGTTGAATAGACGAACTTAACAGCGTTTGATTGCTGTTGTGGAACAAATATAGAGTTTAAGTCATTTGAAGATCTGGCAAAATATTTCGGGCATTTAAGTTCACTATCATATGAAGATCTATATAATCAATTAAATGTGATTTGATATACAATAAAGTAATAGTAAATAATGTCTGGTAATGTTTTTTTAAAAAAATGGTCTAGTGAATAAATTTTATGCGAATGAAAATTTATGATATTTACCCATTTTAAGCAGAGGTCATTACAGTGTCTAACATTTTTGTAATTATAAAATTAATGTAAAAATTATTAATTTAATTATGAATTCTCTAATTACAGTAAATCATAGAGTTTTAAAACAAAAAGCATCAAATGATTGCACATTTGCAGTGCAATAATATACCACCATTATATTTCACTATAAAACTTGTTTAAACACCTTAAATAACAACCAAAATATTTAATTTGATTTCATCCCCAAGATAATTAAGTAATAAGATGTTTTAAAGTTGACAATGATTTAGCAGCTTAATATTTCTGATTATTAAGGCTATGATTGATTGTAAATAATATTGAAATATTTCAACTATTTTAACATCTAAAATTAATGTTTAAGCTAATATATTTATAAACTCTTTTACATTTATAGTTCTACTCAGTTTGAAAATTTTAAACCCTATTTATATAATTATTAAATACTTTATTATAGAACTTCCTAACAAAATAATTGAGAATTTTTCACCAAAGATATTAATAGCAATACTCATAGTACATTTTGTATGTGAGTTTACTTATAAATAAAGCAATATAATAATCAAAAATTAATTTAATTATAATAAACGAGATATGAACAAAAAAGGAAAGAAACAATTTTAAGAAGATATAGTTGCCCAGTAGAATGTAAGTCTCTTCTTAACTATTTATATTAAACATATCTTGCCATTTAAAACTGGTATTTCATCTCATTTTAATAATCATAAAAATTGAAGTAAAATTTGGAATCATATTAATTCAATTAAAATTTATTTTTCTTTAAATATGAAATGTTAACCTATCTAGCAAATGGACTTGAGAAAATTAATTTGCATACTTTTATATAGAAAATCAAACTATCACCCTAATTACAAAATATTTGCAACTATAAAATAATTAGCAGATTCTTTGGAGTTGAAGCCAAAGGAAATATAAAAAATCATAAAACAGCTGAAAAATGAAAAAATCATTAAACCCATTAGAAAACCATCTAAACTCCAATTGACTTCTGAGCAATTAAATTATTTGATATCAGATAAGACACTCTAAGAGCAGATCACTCTTCTCTTAAACAGCGAGCCATTGTATTTCATCGAAGATTCCCAGAGATTAAGATTTCATACACTACTCTTCGAAACCAGTACAAGAAGAACGGGGTTAGGTATAAAGCGTGTAAAAGTGATTATAATTTAACAGAGCTCAAATTAAACTTAATTAAGATAGATTTAGAAAGAGTGAAGACGTCAATAAATGAGTTAAAAAATGAAAACTAAAACATTGACTACTTGGACGAGACTATATTTAAAGCTCATTCAACTTCTTGGAAAGCATGGGCACCTAAATACTAAAACTTAGTCTTGAAGAAAGAAGGACTAACTCTAGATACTTTAGCAGCTGTTGTAATAATAAGTCCAAAAAGTGGACTTGAAGCATTTTGAGTAGTAAAGAAATCTATTAAAATTTAAGACCTACAGCTAGTATTAGAGGATCTTGATCATAACTACAAAGAGAAGCAATTGACAATATTTTTTGACAATTTGATAGCGCATCACTCAAAAGCTTTCAAGGAGGTGGTAGAGTTGAAAGGATGGAAGCTTTTATTCAACGCTCCATATTCTTCAAAATTTAATTGCATAGAGCATATATTTTCAAGGGTGAAGCAGGAATACAGGAAATTATTAATCAGCCAACAATTCAAATTAAGCAACACTAAACATCTGCAGGCAGTAGCCAAATCAATTATGTCAATACAAATATAAGACTGTATTAATAGTGAAAGACGCTGTCTTAACATGTTAAATGAAAGAGAGTGAGTTTTAGTTGTTTAATTATTGTTAATACATAATTTTGAATGATAATCAATATCATGTTTATCATTAGTTAAAGTGCATTCTCTTTGCAGGAGGACTTCTCATTTTCTAGTTTTCATCCTGTGTTGGCTTAAATTTGTGTGCATGTTTTTAGTAATGTTATTCTTCCCCTTCAAAGGATTGTTGAAATTTCAAATCTTTTTCTTACCTGCTGCTTTCTTCTTATTGACTTGGTCTTCAGCATAGACAAGGCCTTCCCTTTTTTTTCTAAAGAATCATGAATTATTTTGTAAACTTACTTGAGAAATGTGGTACCGATTAAATTTCTTAATGGAATTGTTCGCTTATGACTATTGAGTCCCCCTTCATCTCTTCATCAGCAAATAATTTCTCGCCTGCTGTTACACTCTTATTATTTATGTGAGCCAGTCATTTTTGATAGTTCCAAGCACCCCATAGAAATGTATTTGTCTGGAAGATCTGTCACTCCATCATAAATACCTAAGTATCTCATTAGGACATTATCGACTCTCACATAACTAAATATGTTGCTCACACTGAGCTCAGGATAATGAGGTACATTGACGTAAATAACGTCAGCTGATTTGAGTAGCTCTTTCTTGGATGAGAGGACATCTTTTATAAATTTCATGCTTGTTTTCTTAAATGCTGGATGTGATAACCCATTAAAATATAAAAATAATTTAAGTTTACTTGAATATTTTAGGTGATTGTACCAATCTAACTTGGTTTTGAGACTTCCCTCAAGAGTTCTGAAGTTTATATTCTTGAGACTTTGTTAGTTGTTCTCGATATTGTAATTCATGTCCTTAGTAATTAATATTTATGTTCTTATATTAAATATATATATGTCTTAATAAATTTAATTCAACTTTAATTGGCTTGATCACTATAAAGAAAGACTTAAATTAATAAATTTGATTGGCTTAAATTAATCATGTATTAGTAACGTAATTTCGTTTAAACTAATAGAAAGTCCAAATGAACATAAAATTTATGCATGTAAAAAACTCATTTAAATTATATTTATGTGCCTTCAAAATAATGGATATAATATTAATATTGAATTCAGCGCAGTCTGCGCTGAATGTTTACATTATTATTATCTATTTCAATCTAAACCCGCTATTTCTTAAAAATCTAATACTTAAATAAATCTAACCCCATACATAAATAAACTAGGTATAAAGACATAAATTATTTATGTGCTATTTTTTTAATTTAATTATCGATTTATTACAACCATAATTTACTCTATATTAACTATAATTTACGAGTCGGTAATACTTAAATATAGGTATATAAAATATGAGAAGGGATTCATCGTCTTTATCATCAAACTTGGATGATGATAATCTGAGTCAAAATTCCAAAGACATAAATTTTAACCTAACCAATGTTGCAAGCACTTAAATTTTTAACATCACAACAAATAAATCAGCTAATAGGGGGGATTGCTAATACTTAAATTTTTATGTCTAATGGTAAGCTAGAAGGTCAAGCCGAGCAAACAACAAACTTAGAAAACCCAAGAAGCTATTATCGAGCAACTTATGCCAATAAATTTATACTCCATCTGAGCTTAAGAGACACATAAACGTTCACAAAATGGCAAATTTATGTAGTTGAAAATAGGGGGCAAGTACCGATGCCTCATTTGCGACAGCAATTCTCAGACATAAAAATTTAAGTCAAAAAATAAGCTTTTAAATCACCTTGGCACTCATGACTCTTAAGTGCTACTAAGCATGGGCTATTCGAAAATTGTAAGGATTTTAGCACAAATATTTTAATATTTTAACGAAAATAGCGAAAGCATTGAATTAACTCAGCGATAGTTACTAGGTTAAGGGTGAAGATAAATCTTTATTATAAGGCAAAAGCTTAGCTTTAGACAGCTTACAAGAAGTTTGAGGGCAAATTCATCAATCTCAATATAGTAGTTTAATGATTATTAACACAAAAATTTCAAACTCTCAAGAAATAAACTTCAATGAAGCAAGGCATATCCCTCATGACAAATTATCTCAAAAAAACCCATACATCAAAGATGAGGTCAATATGATTTATAATTTATCTCTAAGATAAAATTCAATCAAATTCAGCTTAGATGAGTTTGAAACAATTTAAGGACCTTAAAAATTATTATCTTATGCGGACTTAGTGAAGGACTATAGTATTGATAAAAAATTTTGGAATGAGTTCAAAATAATGGCTCTTTATAGAATTCAAAAATGTGCAAACTTTAGGATGGTTATCAAACAATTTTTTGGGGTGAGGAAGGGGTTCATTTAAAACAAAACATTTTGATTTTTCACTAGCTATGGAGCTTAAAAAAACAAAGAGCAAAAGCTTAAAAGTGATATCTAACTTAGGCTTAATAACTGCAATTGAAGAGCTTCACTAGCAAGGAATCGTCCATAGATTCCTAACTCCAAAGACTGTGAGAATACACAGAGATAAAATAAACTTGTAAACCCTCACTGATTATAGGTATTCCTCCTTTATATATTAGCATCCATTTGATTTACCCGAAATTGACTCTGGAGATGAGAGATAGGACATATTTTCAATCATTGTCATCTTAGTTGAAGCTTTGCTAGGACCTGAATTTTCATAGTTGCAAAAGAAAAGCAAGGATATCTTTGAGCTTGCATCTTATGTGAGGAGAGACAAAATGTTTGAAAGAGATGAAACCTAAATTCTAAATTATCTATCTTAAGACCTTGGAACTATACCCAAACTTAAAAAGTTGAAAAGATAACTAATGGAACATTTTATTTAATGAAATAAAAATAACATTTTTGCAATTACAAATTTTTCTTCAATTTTTATAAATCTTGATGTTAATTACGTGGGTAGCAGAGAAATAGTCAGCAACCATATATAGTCAATGATGATGAGGAGGATATTGAAGTCTAGAACAATAGCATGTTGAATGCATCTGGAATGCTTAATTAATCTAATGCGCAGTTTCTTATGAGCAACTCCATGGCCTTCAATAGCAACGTGGCTGCAGGAAACGTTAGAAATTATCAAGAAACTATGGCAGCAGCAGATACTCTAAGAATGAGAAGCGACAGACAGCTTGCTAGTAGTGCTAGATAGCCTACTGATCCTTCTAATACAAAATTTTACTTTTCAACAAAATAAAATTAATTGAAGCAATTTTATTTGAATTGTAATATCTCAAGATCGTCTACGAAAAGTAGCGGCAATAACAACACAAACGATAGCTCGTAGCAACCGAAAAAGAAAGGACTATTTGGCAGTTTAATGAGTAAAGTTGGAAAGATTGTCAGTGTGGTAGGCAGCGTAGCCACAGGTGGTAGTATCACAGCCAGAGGAACTAGCAGCAATTAAACTAATAGCTAAGGCATGACAAAAGTTAATGATGATAGCAGATGGGAAGGTGAAGAGCAGTAAGAAGATGACGACGAAGATGATGAAGCAAAATCACCAAGCAAAGTAATTCCTATTTAACGGAGAAGAAATAGAGGAAAACAATAATAATAACCATAGTAAGAAGAAGAAAAGGATGAAGATGACGGTGAAGTGACAGAAGATTATGATGATTAAGAACAAATTGAAGAGGAGGAAGTAGATGAGGACGAAGAGGATATTTCAGAAGTAGAACGCTAGCGCCGTAGAATGCTTAGGAAAATGCAAGAAAAAATAAAGGAAAATGGACCTAAGAGCAAGAAAAAAAGAAATGATGACGACAGCAATGATGAAAATAACACGAGAAAGATGATGAAGATGAATAGGATGATAATAATATTGAAGAGGAAGATGAAGAAGAAAAGGAGGAAGATGGTGAATATGACGAGGAAGAAAACGATGATGAGGATGATGATGAAGACTTAGGAACTATATTTAAATTAAATTTCCAATAAATTAGACTAAGAGAGTGACATTGAAAGAGATCCAATGGACGAATGTGTGCACAGACTTCCAAGAAAAGTACATAAATTACTACTAGGATGGCATTCAGAGGTTATTTAAGTTGAAAAAGAACAGACTTATCCATCAAAAAGAGGCTGGGTAAAGACAATGATATGGGGAGAAGACCCAGTTGAGAGAGCTGCTTGATAAAGATATGTGGTGATGGATGAAGGTAAAATTATTATCTGCAAGAGCTTGAAGGGCATTCCATTTAAGTGTTCTTTTACTTTATCATTGGTTTTTACAATAGTTAATATAAGGGCACAGAAATTAGAAGGTATGGATAATATTTCACAACACACGAGGGCTAACAAGTTTAAATGCCTGAAATAAAATTTGATGCTGAAATCCACAGTGTCAGAAATCTAAGCAATTTGGAGAAAGTCACACTTCATAACTACAAAGAAGTGTATAGCTAAAATAAAGACTCCGATAATGAAAGCAGTGATGATGAGTATAATTCAACCTAAATATTTATATTAGAATAATAAAGAAATTATTGTAATATCACCTATAAAAATTGTCACTTTTGCGATTTTATTATAAAAAGGTGGCATAATAAAAATGCAGCTGGACTGGCGAGAAGAGACATAATTTGAAAACTATGGTTACATTTCTAACCAATTAAGATCTAAAATGTACTTTGTGGAAAAAGCTTAACTAGAAATGTTTATCAACACTCTTAAACTTGAACTGAATAAGTGGAAGAACTAAGATGTCGCATGTGAACTCAAATGACCAATTAGTAAAGCAAATTAAGCACTTAGAGAAATAAAACTGATAATCATCATATTAATATATATACTAATGTTTAATTTAACATATATTTAAGTCCATTATATTTTGAGTCAAAAGAGCGTAAGTCCGAAACTCATAAAGAATAGCATAAATTAATTTCAATTTTATCTTTAAAAATTGAAATAATGGCTATAAATATTCACTCGGTAAAAAGTATAATGTCATAGTTACTTACGCTCTACTTTGCCTAATTAGTTAAGACTTTCCCAGTCTGTGAGTTCAAATTTATTCAATTTATAGTCTACAAACTACTCTCATTGTATTAAGTATTAGAGAGCTCAATAGATTTGCAGAATTTTATAGAGGTCATTCGCTAGTAATTCATCGACTAAAACAAGGAATGAAGAAAAAGAATAGCATTAAGAAGAATTGAAAGCCAATTATTAAAAGAAGAAAGCAGACCGATAGAATTTTCTTTAGTTTTTTGTAATAAATTTATTGATATTAATTTTTTTAAATATTTTAATCTAATCTTCCAGCCACAGATACATATCATCTACCTAAAAGTTTAGAAATTCAAGATGATTTAGATTTGAATCTTTAGAAACCCCTTAATTATTAATAGCAACCTAGTGGGATAGAGCCTGCTGGGAATCGAGTACTTGCAGGCTAACCTAATAATGAAGATGAACTGGGAGATTAGTTATCTTATAGTCAGTAATTTGTATAATAAATAGAAAATAAATAGTTAAAAATTTTATAAAATTACTATTTCAGACTTATTATCTTACAATATAGATTTTTATAATAAATATTAATCTAAAGTCAAGAATACTATATCTTGAATAGGATGAACTGATAAGAAAGAGAAAGGAGAAAGAGGAGGAAGCCAAATTTGGAGATTTCTCCGCTAAATTGGTCAAAAGACCTCAGAAGAATTTTTGTGGGGATTTGGTACCTAAATTCATGATGAGAATAAAGACTATTTTACTAAGGGGTAGTTACCTACAATAAGAGAATTAATCAGATATTAAAATATTACAATTTTTATCTTTCTATAACACCCAACCCTTTTAAAATTGCAAATTGTAATACAAAGGAAGAGAAATCTATTTAGTTATTATGTTAATCAGATTTTTGGAGATCTATCAAATGAAAGACATTTCTGTAGTGAATTTGAAAGCTCTAGGTCGTGATCAAATGGAAAACTACGCGATAGTGTGTTCAGGTTTCTCAGTGAAACATCTGTATAATACAGCAAAACTACTCAATTCAGAGATTAAGAAATTGGAATGCTCTGAGATAATTAAAAAACCTAAATTGCAGGAAGGAAAGACGATTCTTGGTTTTTGCTTACTGTTAAAGAGATATAAGTGCACATGATATTACATGTATACAGAGAGGACCTTGATTTGGAATTCAGATAGCTCAATCCACCCCTTAAGAAATCGACCATTATTTTAACTTTAATAATAGGTCACTCAATAATTTTAATTGTGGATGTGCATGCACTTAACTATATTAATTTTTTAAGAAATGGTAAACAAATGGAAGCTATATGAGAAAATGGGTTAGAGATCCGATAACATTTAATTCGACTAGGCCGCTTTCAAATATTATCAACAATACGATGACAGCAAGCAAAGAGAATTTAGAAAAAGCAAAGATTCAAAAGACTCTCAATCGCAGTATTCAAGTTCCAATGCTCAAGAGGCCGCAAGACAGTGAATATCTGCTGTATTGCTATATTAAATTATAGCATTGTTAATTAAACTATTTATTCTTTAACTGTGAATTAAATTGACTTAAGAAATACTGATAATCTAGAATATAATTATTAAATTTATTAAAGCATTTTAATTACATCATTACTCAATTAAATGGACACCAATCAAGTAAGTATCTTTTCAGAAGTTTATCTGACTTTGGGATAGAACGACGCTTCAAATGCTGGAGGTCACAAAAGAAAACCATCGTTCTTTAATAGCAAGAAGGGACCAACATCAACTACTGAATAAGCTTAACCTCAAAGTGAAGTTAGTATCAAATAATGATTACAAATCTAATACTATAAATATTTTTATAATATTTATAGTAATAGATTTGCACAGTATAGAAATAACTATATAATCTAATTGTTTTATAATCAAATGTATATTAAAATAATGAGGATATTAGGAAATAGATAAAATTAATGATATAAGTATGAGATTGAAATAGATGAACAACTTCAATACCAATATTAACAAATTAATGCTTTTGAGGATTTATTTCATTGCTTCGAATTAACAATTCTTCATTAAGTTATTCCATATCCATTTTTGTAATTATCTATCAAAATATAAGGGGTAAAAATAAAATAAATACACTTCAATATTTTATAATCACTTATTATAAAAGAAAATTTTAGAACCTTGTATTTGATTCGATGTTATGTATCCTATATAATATGAAGGCTAAAATGTAAATTGTAGGCACCAAATTCAATATAAGCAAGTTAATAGAGCAACAACATTTAGTCGTCATAGCGATTAGCAACTGCTCAAAATTAATCTTAATAAAGAAATGTATCAGTTAATTCAGATATAAAGGGATTTGAAATCCAATCATAAAATTTCTACAAAAATTTGTAATGTAAATATTATAAGGGAATACTAGGAATAACCAGGCCTATTATTGGCCATCATCAGCATTCACAAAGTGTAGGGGGTTAAATAAATTAGCCCTCACTCAATGGCGGCTTTTAGGGAAATCTAGGAGGATTGTCATTAATTTTGATAACATTTGTTTGATTGACCATTAATTTATTTTTATAAAATTTTAATCTGTTCTTAATTTGAACTTAATTTTTAATTACCCTAATACGATATGGCGGATGGTAATTTTTAAAATTTCCCTGAGATTCCCTAGAGGACAGTAGATAAATTAAAGTCTCGTGGGATTATAAGTCTTTTCCTAATTTAACAACAAACCTTCTACCCAATTTACAACAGAGAAGATGTAATTGCAAGAGATTAGACAGGCTCAGGAAAAACATTAGCTTTCGGTCTTCCTATAATTGAATACTTGAGGAAAAACAAATTCTTGGGATAAAGGAAAGGGCAAGCTATAAAAATATTAGTTCAAGCAGTATTTTTGCAGGCTTAAATTAAGAATTTCACTTTCTTTTAATTATTTAAGCTATCTTACTAGCACCAACAAAAGAATTAGCTATTAAAGTATAAAATGAATTATCTTAACTAAAGCACGGAGACATGGAATTTAAGTCTATTACCGTCTATGGTGGAGTCCCAATCGATGATCAGGCTCGTGACTTATAATACGGTGTAGATATTATAGTAGGAACTGCTGGTAGAGTCAAAGATCATATTGAGAGAGGCAATATAGATTTCTCAAGTGTGAAGTCTTTTGTTTTGGATAAGGCAGATCGCATGCTTGACCTTGGATTGAAAGATGACATTGAATGGGTAAATTCATACTATATTTCACTAATTACTCACAATAGATCATGTCTCAGATTACAAGGCAATGTCAATTTGATGGTTCAGAAATGTTTGTTCTCTGCTACTATTCCACTTTGGGTTAAGAATGTAGCCAGATAGTACTTAAAACCGAACTATAGACTTGTAGATTTAGCTCAAAATTAAACAAATAAAACTGCGAAATCTGTGTAGCATTGGCAATATGCTGTCTTGAATAAAATAAGATGTCAACCTTGGCAGATTTGTGTAAGTTAAAATCAATTATATTAATAGTAAATGTATAATGATATGCTATGGAGGTGATGGTAGAGCGATAGTTTTTACATAAACTAAAGTTGATGCTAATACTTTAATTTTGACAGATAAAATCAAGAAAGACATTGAAGTCATGCATGGAGACATCCCATAAAATATATTTTGAAATATTCACATATTTCAAGTATTCATATAATTTATTTAATAAAATCAAAGAGAAGTTACATTGAAGCGTTTTAGAGATGGGAAATTTTTAATGTTAGTAGCAACAGATGTCGCCTCTCGAGGCCTTGATATT